>WBMY01010899.1:83295-110988 GCA_013397315.1 Donacobius atricapilla | reverse complement strand
ATATATATATGTATAAAATCCAGCTCTGGCAGGAGCTGAGCAGGACTGGAGGGATAATGGAGTGTTCCAGGGCCCCCTTCCCCCGGCATCTGCCCTGCTCCTTCCCAGCCCTTCCCTGGCAGGATTTGGGGTCCCAGAGGGTTTTCCAGAGGCATGAATGTACTGACTACTGGAGGGCTGCGAGGGGAATTATTGTTATTTTTCATGGAAAGTTTTCTAAGTAATTTATAAAGTCGCTGCTTGTAAACTAAACAGAGTCTGTATGTAAGAGGATATATTATCCTGCGTCGGCCGCACTCGGAATCTTGTACAAACTGACAAAAACGGACAAATAAAAGTGTCATTCTGCAAAGGCCAAGAATCCCCAGTGGGACGCTGTTCCTGCCGCCCCCTGCCCACATCTCGGGGCTCTGGGGCTTCCTCCATTTGTTCCATGGGGTGATGAAGTTGTGGATTTTCCCGATCCCCATGTGGATGGAGCAGCTCAGCATCCCGACCCCGTGTGGATGGAGGAGCTGGGATGGGAGCCAGGGCTCTGGGTCCCTTCGGATTGTTTAATGCTGGTTATTCGCATTCTCATTATTTATGTTCAGAGAATTTCTATTTCTCTTACTTGTTATTCACATTATTTTTATTTATGTATATACAGTTTATTTATAAACAAATTATTTTCATGAGATAATTTATATTTCATATATATTTAGATAATTTATTTTCATTTTTTCTGTATTCACCTTATTTCAGATTATTTCTCTTCAGTTTTAGGTAGACTGTTTATATTCAGAGTATTTATTTTCAATTTATTTCTATTCGGATTATTTCATTTTATTTCTGTCCACATAATTTAATTCAGATGACTTTCAATGAGATTTATTATGGTTTTTTTATTTATATACAGTTTGTTTATTCTCAATTTATTTCTATTTATATTATTTCAGATTTTTTGGTTTTATTTCTTTCTAATTAGGTTATTTAATTAAGGAGATTTCAAAGCAGAATTTTATATTCCAATAATTTACATGCATTTTATTTCTATTAAGATTATTTAATTTCATTTTATTTGTATTTGTACTATTTAATTCCCATTTTATCCAGTCAGATTATTCATATTCATCTACTTACAATAAGATAGTTTATTTTCAGTTAATTTCAGTTCAGAGTATTTCAGTTTATCTAGTTACATTATATTTCTATTTAAATTATTTCATTCAGATTCTTTGCAATAGATTATTTCCAAACAGATTATTTATATTTATCATTTTTATACTCAGATATTTTCAGGTTATTTATTTTCATTTTATTTTTATTCATCTTTTTCTATTTATCTTACTTTGATTATTTAATTCAGATTATTTACACTGATTTTACTTATATTTAGTTTATTTCCATTCAGATAATTTATTTTCCAGGTACTTCTATTCAAATTATTGATTGTTATTTATTTTTATTCGGGTTATTAACATTCAGCAGATCTCCACCAGTCCCTCGTCCGAGGGGACCCAAGTCATTGGCACAGGGACTCTGGCTGCAAAACTCTCTTTATTCCAAGTATAAAATGGGGGGCACAAGTGGGAGACCCCAGGACACGGGGACAAGGGTCTGTCACCCCTGCCCAGTGTCAGCCCTGCTCTGGGATCAACCTGAGATGTCCCAGTGCGGTGGCAGCCCCAGGTCGCACCACCTTTGGCAAGTGTCACCCCTGGGCTGGTGTCACTCCCAGGCTGGCACCCCCCTTGGCCCTGCCGTCCCTGGCTGATGCCATGCCCCAGGTTGGCATCATCCCTGGCTAAGTGTCCCCCCAGACTGGTGCCCCCTGGGTGGCAGCAGGTCCTCGTGGTGCCACGGTGCCTTTGCCTGGGTTCCTGCAGCATTTGGGGCACCATCAGTGAGGGGCTGCCAGCGCACTGGGCACTCACCCGGGGACATGCCCCTGCTGCCCCCAGGGAAGCTGGTCCCAGCTGCCAGCAGCGTTCCACAGTCCTGGACATTGCCCCAGAGATGGGGCCGTGGGCACCTTCACGCCCCAGGGTGAGGGTGACAGGGCGCCAGCTCGGGGTGACAAACAGGCCAGGTGACAGCAGGAAGGGGGTTCAGTTCTTGAACATGTCGCACAGCAGCTTCTCCATGGGGGTGTTGCCGATGGTGCGGCGGAAGAAGAGCAGCTCCACGCGCTCTGAGGAGATGAAGCGCAGCGCTGGGAGGAGCAGCAGCAGCTTCCCAAACCTGGGGGATGGAGAGGTGGCCGTGGGTGGATGCCCCACCCTGGTGTCACCCGTGAGGATGTGGGGACAGCGGTACCTGACGGGTTGCCCAGGGTAGTGCGAACGGTTGTGCTGGCCCAGCATCACCTGTGACTGGTCCTGCAGGTTCTCCACCTGCTCAGGGTCCTTCAGGCCACGGGTCTCTGCAGGGACAAGGGGGTGACAGGCTGGGGAGGGGCAAGGGGCTGGTCAGTGGTGGGTGCTGGGGGTGGCCTCACCTGGTTTGAAGAGCACCACGGCCTTCATGCAGGCAAATTCCGTGGGGTCAACGGCCAATGCCTTGAAGCGGCCAAGGGTCTCCTGCAGTGCCCGCACGTCCAGGGTGGCCGGCAGCAGCTTCCCAGGGGTCGGCTCGGGGACAGCCAGGAGTGGGCAGCTCTCCAGGGGCATGGACCACTGGATGGCACAGAGCAGGAACAGCTCACTCCATGCTTCCTCCAGCAGGATCACCTGAGGAGAGCGGGGCAGAACCCCAAAAGCCCTGTCACCCCCAAAGTCTCCAGGACCTGTAGCCACCACAGCTGGTTGGGCAGATGAGCATCTGCAGGGGAGCCCTAAGAATGTTGTGGAGATGTTCCAGCTACCCCAGCTGGCTGCTACCTTTTTGAGGGTTCCTGTTGCCCCACAGGCAGATCCCCAATTCCTCAGGGAGATTTGTTGCCAGCCCCACCTGGTCGCGGAAGGGCAGGTTGGAGAAGACGGGCAGGTTCTTGGCCCATTTCACAGCCATGAAAAGGAGACGTGCGGAGGTCTCATAGATGTTTTCGGGGCTGGCTGCCGGGTACGGCGCCACCTGGTACTCGCCAGCTGCCCGCTCCGGCTCACTGCCCGTCACATCCACTGTCTCGTCAGCTGCAGGGGTGGAAGAGGACACTGGCTGTCACCACCCCATGGGGACAGCTGCCACCCACCCAACCTCTCTCCACTGGCAGCTACTCACCGTCCTCAGGCTCCAGCTTGGCGCAGGTCTCGGCCGTCATCAAGCTGGCCATGAAGCGATGGTTGGTGGGTGGTGTGGGCACTCGGGGACCCGGGGTGACAGTGGCGCCAGGACCACGAGGAGCCGGACAGGGTGATGGAGGGACCTCACATGTGGTGGCCACGTGTTCAGGGGGCAGCTCGGCATCCAGCTGGATGCTGTCCAGCTGGACCTGGGCCGTGCTGCGAGGCTGGCGCTCATTCTGCACAGCTGTACAGACAAGGTAGCATCAGCACCGGCCACCCCACTGCCACCCCCTGCTATTCGTCGCTCTGTATCCCCCTCAGTCTTACCATCCTTGTTCATGCCAGCCTGCAGGCACTTCTTGAGCCGGCAGGCCTGGCACTGGTTGCGGTGAGCCTTGTCCACTGGGCACAGCCCCGTCCCCGCCTGGCACCTATGGGGAGAGGTGGCACCTGGCTGCAGCCCCTGAGGTGGCCCCTGTCCCCCACAGGTACCACGTCTGCCCCCATGGGTTCCCTCCACCCAACAACCGCCCCACAACCGTGGGCACGCTGTCCCCAAGAGGTGTCCTGTTCCCAGTGAATGCTCTGCCTGGATGGGTGTTTTGGCCCCATCAAGGGGCTCTGGACACCCTCTCCACAGGTGCCTCTCTCCCTGCATGCCTGTCCCCTGTGTGGGGGGTCTCTGCCCCACCCATTGCCCATGCCCTGGGGCCCTGGCTTGCTGAGCGTCCATCCTGGGCTACCTTACCCCACTGGCTGCCTGCCCCCAAGCTCCCTGTCCTGCTGGGTGTCCATCTGCAAGGTCCCTGTCCCACAGGCTGTCCGTCCCTTCCCTGCTGGCTGCCCCATCCCACGGGGTCCCTGCTCTGCTGGGCTACCCTGCTAGGTGCCTGTACCCCCCACTCCCTCCCCACTGTGTCCATCCATCCACTGCATCTCTGACTCCCTGGGTGGCCATTCCTGGGGTCCCTGCCCTGTGGGGTGTCCTTTCCTTCATGGTGTCTGTCCACAGGACCCTGGTTCTTGCCCCCCGGATGCCCCTCTGCAGGGTCCCTGCCCCTCTGGCTGCCCATGCCCACCTTCCCTGCCCCCCGGGGACTCCCACGCCGTTCCCACCTGTAGATGAGCTTCCTGCGGACGCTGCGCTTGAAGAAGCCGCTGCAGCCGTTGCAGGCGTAGATGCCGTAATGCTTCCCACTGCTGGTGTCCCCGCACACCTTGCACAGCAGCACCGGGCTCAGCTCTTTCCCGGGAGCCGCAGTCAGCCCTGTGGAAGTGGAACCATCATACCTGGGTTGGCTCTGGGCATGCCAGTGTCCCTTGTACTGCCCACCAGTCCCTGCTGCCTCCCAGCATCCTGGAGATGGGGTGGCTCCTGTCTCTGCTGGTTCAGCCCAGGGACATGAATGGGGACACCTCAGGGACTCCATGCGTGGTTCACCATCTTCCCACACCCCAGCACAGAGTGAGGCAGCATGAGCTCTCACAGAAATTTTGAAAAATAAAAAAGGGATGAAATGGTGTTCTTCAGGATGGGGACACCAGGCATGCCAGGAAGGGGACTGAGCATCCCAGAGAAGGGCTGCAATCAGGAATGGGAGGTGTCCTGGAGAAGGGACAGCTCTGGGGCACCCCAGACAGGAGTCACAGGAGGGAACTGTGGGGATCCTGGTGAAGGGCCAGGGACCAAGGGTATCCAGGGAAGGGTTTTGACTAGGGACCCCAGGAATCCTGGAGAAGGAACACAAAAGAGGACCATGGATGCCATGGAGAGAGTTGGGCAATGCAGGCATCCTGGCCTAGGGAAGGATCACAATGGGGACTCAGCATCTTGGAGAAGGATGACAGCTGAAGACCCCAGGCATCCTAGCAGACCATGATGGGAACCCTGAACACCCAGGATAAGGAGCATGAGGAGAAGTCTAGCCGTTCTGGAGAAGGATGGCAATGGAGAACGCAAAAATCCCAAACAACTATGATGGGGACATTGGATGTCTTGGAGATGAACCATAATAGGGACTCCCAAGATATCTCAGAGAAGGACCACGATGGGGACTAAAGACATCCAGAAGAAGGCCGTGATGATCCCAGGCATCTCAGAGAAAAACTGCAATGGAGGACCCCAAGTATCTTGGTGATTGACCATTATGGGAATTCCAAGTATCCCAGAGGAGAACCATAAAGAGGACCCCCAGGCATCTTGGGGAATGACCACCGTGGGGGCCCAGCCATCCCAGAGAAAAACCCGTGTCCCTCCGTGTCGCGCCCGGTCCAGTGCAACCACCTCTTACCCGTGGGACTCTCATCCAGCCCGGCGCTCACCACCGACCCCGCCGGGGACGCAGCCATCCCGCACGCGGCGCTCCCGAGCGATCCCAGTCCTGTCCCCCTGGGTTCCCGCGGAGGCTCTGGCCAGGCGCTGGGCGCTCCGGCTCTGCGGCCAGCGGGGCTCTTGCCTTGCTCTCTTCAAGGCGGCTTAGCGGCGGGCGCTGTGTAAGCAGCCGCCTCTTTGTCACCCTCTTAATCTTTAGTGTCTGCGCGGGGCGAGGGGGGGGGGATCAATCAGCCACGCGATGAAGAATTAAAAAGGTGCTGAGCCCCAGCTCTGTAACCCTAAACCCCGCGACACCCAAGCCACCCGCCCCGCGCCGCCGTGCCGGTGTCACCCTGTCAGCCCCCAGCGCACCCCAGCACTGCCAGGTCGAGATTGCGGCAGGGGTGGGACATGGGGCTTGGGCTGGGGACCCCCCGTATGTGTCGTCCTCCCCTTGGGACCCACCAGGTCCTGTAAGCGCATAAGCCCTTCACTAAGGCGGTTAGAGGGGAATAACGAAAAGTGGTAATTAAGGGGGGTAATTTCCCTGCCCCCAAGTAATTAATTACCGGCCCTGATGGCGAAGGGCGGGGGGATGCTCGGTAGGGACCCCGCTGTGCCTCAGCATCCCCTCCCAGGAACGAGGGCCTCCACGGATGTTGGGGATGCTGACACCGCAGAGGGTGGGGGCCAGGTGGCCCCGGGGTTACGCAACCACCGCTAAACCCTCGCGGTAACAGGGCAGCACAATTTGGGATTTGTGGGCTTTAGCCGCTAAAGCCCCCCCGCCCCGCTCAGGGGGGTGGCGGGTGGCCACCGTCACGGGCTCGGCTTGTCCCCAGCGATGGGCCAGGCTGAGGACAGGGGGTCCCGGCCCCCTGGGCCCCTTCCAGAGGGGCTCAGGGGTGTTGATCCCCTGAAGGTGTCCCAGGGGACAGGCACTGGCAACAGGTCCCTGCTGAGGGCTGGCAGTAGTGACTCCAGTGGATCCAGGGGCTGGGGTTCACCCCTCCGGCATCCCCGATGGATGAGTGGCTCCATCCCTGCTGCCTGCAGCATTCCTGCATCCCCCTGCCTGCGGCATGGCTCCGTCCTCCTGCCTACAACCTGCTTCCATCCCTTTTGCCTGAAGAGTTTCTCCATTTTTACTGTCTGCACTGTGACTCACTCCATCAGCCTTGCCTGCACCATGTTCCCATGCGCAGCAACATTCCATCACCCTTCCTGACTCCACATGGCTCCACCATCCTTCCTGCCTGCACCATGACCCCATCCCTGCCTTCACCGTGGCTCCACGCCCCCAGCCCCCTGGGACCCCCCATTTGCCCAGGGTGCCCTGTCCCACCCACAGCCCCCTGTCCTGACCCAGATCTCTGACCGCCACCATCTGCGGCAGTGGCCGCCTCCTCCCGCGGCAGAATTATGACGCTGGGCTAATGCGGCGGGAGCAAGCTGTCACCTCCCTGCCCGGCCCTTGGGTGCCTCCACACCTCTCACCCATGGGTGAAACCCCCTCAGTGCCCAGCCCAGGGTGCCAGGAACACCTTGGCTCCCGGCATGCCAGCCCACCCATGGGGACACAGGCAGGCGGTACCGGGGACAGTGCGGAGCGGCCAGCGTGGCGATACAGCTGAGTCGGCTAATTTGCCCGTCCCCTCCTCGCCGTTGGGTAAAAGCCAGCTCTGGAGCAGGGATTTGGGAGGGGGATTAGCTGGGCCAACCATCTGCTGCTAGCCAATCATCAGCACCCCCAGGAAAGCCAATAATTACAAAAATATGGTTTCCCACCCCGTTTCCCCATTACACCCAGCTGGGTGCTGTGCCTATGGTGGGCTCCCTGTGGAGCAGCACCCTGTCCTCTTCCTGGGGACAAGGGCTCCATGAGCACCCAACTGGGCACTCCTGGGAGCCCAACCCAGCCTCTTTTGGGTGCAACATGAGCAGGCCTGACGCCACGGCCGAGGGGCTGTGGGTGGTGGGTGGGGGTGAAGGAGCAAACGTTAAAGCCCGAGGCAGGGTCGTGACTCGGCTCCGTGACAGATGCTGGGGCAGATGCCATGGGATTACCCAGCCTAAAACCTCGGGATCTGCCCCCCCTTCCCCCCAGTAGGCAGAGAGTGTTTAATTACTAATTTACTAATTACCCAAAGATGCTGGCGATGGGCTTGAGACCTGCAGTCAGGAGCAGCCCCAGGGCTCCAGCCACCTTAATCCCACTGGCTGTGGGGAGCTGGTGGATGCACCCTGGCCAGGGACAGCTTGGCTGGGGACACTGAGTGACCCAGGGAAGCACCACTGTCCTGGCAGTCCCGCTCCTGTTGGTGAAGGCATGGAGTGGTAAGGAATGCGACAGGACAGTGAGGACAAGGAGACAATGTGGACAAAGAGAACAGGATGGGAATCAGGAGGAGATATTGGGGACCAAGGGGAGACAGTGGAGACCAGGAAGATATGATGGAGACCAAGAGGAGTTAATGGGGAGGGAGGGGAGATGATGGGGGCCAAGGGGTGACAACAAGGAGGGGGTGATGGGAACAAGGAGGAGGTGATGAGGACTGGGAGGCAATAATGAGGATGAGGAGGGGACAGTGGGAACCTGTATGTTCTGATGGTGACCCAGAGACAATGACAAATGTGGAGAGCAGGAGGTGACAGAAGTGACCTGGAAGGGATGATGGAGACCAGGACGTGACAATAGGGACCATGTGAGGATGGTGGGGACCAGGAAGGTGTGACAGAGATCATGAGGGGGCAATGGGATGCAATAGGGGTGGATGGAGATCATGAGGGGATAGTAAGGACTGAGATGGGATGATGGACACTGGGAGGGGAGGATGGGAATGAGAAGGGTGTGATGGGTACATGTGGATAAGATAACAGAGACCAGGAGAGGATGGTGGAGATCAGAAGGGAACAAGACCAACAAGAACATGACATGAAGTTCCAGAAGTTCCCCCTGGCTGTGGGAGTGGAGGTGGCTGGGAAGGGTTAATGTGGCCGCCTGCACTGAGCTGGGTCCAGGCCAGGCTCGGGTTTCACCTGTAATTATCTCTTGTATATTGGAGGCTTCTTGATAAATGATTCTTTGAAGGTTGCCCGATGACAGAGGGTTACAGTCACCAGCCTGAGCCCTGCTAAAGCCTTCACTGACCCCTGGCACCAGGATTAAAGTTTAATGTGACTCTGGAGCTGACCCTGGGCATGCACCATTCTGGGGTGACAGGGCTGGGGAGGGGCTGGTGGCCATCCCTACGACATGGGGCTGGGTACAGGCTGATGGCCTCCCAGGGCCAGAGGGTCTTGGCACCAAGAGGAGATTTGTCATAAGCCTGGTGGTCACTGGTTACCAAGGCATTGTGGCCACAAGGCTGTTTCATGACTCCTTTGTGGTCACCCAAGAGGTTTGTGGATGAAATGTCACACCAGGTTGGGTTTGTCCCCCTGAGACTGGCCCCACAGCATGGGCACAGTGCCACGGTGCAGCCGGTCCGGGCACATTCCCAGGCGCTGGTGGAGCCATGTGCTGCTGCCAAGAGCCACCGCGGGGCTCGCTGGGGTGGGCTGAGGTCCTGCCCTGCAGCCACCTTTGGAGCAGGAGCTGCTTCCGAAACACAGTGGAGCGAGGGGACCTTGGAGGTGACCACAAGGTGAGGCAGCAGGGCACAGAACAAGCACTGGGCCTGCAGCTTGGGTTTCAGCAGGGTGACCTGTCACCACAACTGTGGGGACAGACAAGTCCCCGAGGGAATGGGGTGCCTGTCCCCAGCTCTCAGGACATCATGTTTTCTCCTTGCAGATGAATCTCCTCGCCCAGGTAAAGGGGGAGCCGGCAGGAAGGACACCTGCATCCAGGTGATCCCACCCCTCTGTCATAGCACCCAGTGCCCCCGGACCCCGCAGCTGGGATGTGCCTGGTGCTGGGTCTGGGCTGGGGGGACGGGGATGTGTGGCCTGGGAGGCTGGGCTGGGCTGGGCTGCGTGCTGGCAGAGATGGGTGGTGGCAGGGGACGGGTGTCAGAAGGGGACAGGTCCCCGTCTTGCCCTGCCCCCTCTCCCCACAGGTGAGCTCCCTCCTTCAGACCCTGCAAGCTCCGGACTGGCTGTTCCTCCAGCCCTGGCACTGGCTGGGCTCCTGGGTGCGGCAGGTTTGGGGGTGCTGGCATGAGAATCCCAGCCAGGTGCTTGGGCAGGGGGTGGAAGCAGCCCAGGCCAGGCTGAGCTATGACATGGGTGCCACTGGGGCTGATGCAAGGTGTTTGTCCCTCCAGGTGAGCAGCTCCAGGCAGGTAAGTGCTGGCATTGCCCCTGTGCCCTGTGCTGCCCACCTCACCCCTGGCACAACTGGGCTGAATCCTGCACACCCTTGCCTTTTCCTCGACACCCATGGGTGCTTCAGCACCTAGAGGAGGCAGCCCCTTCCCAGAGGGTTTCCATCCATGGAGACCCGAGACCCAAGCTGTGCTTAAGCCACCAAGGATGTGGGATGAGCCAGCAGGTCGGTGATGCTGCCAGTGTCCCCAGGACCCTGGTGGCCCTGAAACATGGCTGGGTCCCCAGGCAGTGACTGGGGCAGTGACCATGGCAGGGTTCTTCCTCTGCGAGGAGCTGCTGGGACAACACTTCAACATGGTCCCCAATGGGGTGGCTGAGCCCCAGCCTGGGGACCTCTTCCTCTTCCCGCTGGCTTCCGGGGGCCCTGGCTGGTGGGGCGCCCACGCTGGCATCTACTGCGGTGATGGGGAGATCATCCACCTGGAGGGTGAGCCCCAGGAGGTGTCACGGCATGGGGACATCTCCATTCAAGGGACATGGGGTATGGATAGAGTCCACTTTGCCCTGCAGGCAGCTCAGGGACATCACCATCAGGCATCGTGGCTAAGCATGGCAAGAGCCACCTCCTGCGGACACGGGGCCCGGCCAAGGTGCTCCGGAGGAAGGGAGGGCTGGACGTGGCTGCCCTGCAGCGGCAGGTCCAGGCGGCCATGGACCGGCCAGTGGAGTACAATACCATCACCTGCAACTGCATCCACTTCGCCCTCGGCCTCCTGGGGCTGGGCCACCTTGCTGGTGCCATGGTGGGTGCCACCACCAGATCAGGTGCCACCACCCTGGGACACCTTGGCACCTGCTACAGCCAAATGTCAGCACACCTCTTCTTTTTTCCCAGGTGTCCCCAGCACTGCAGTGATGGAGGTGACAGTGCTCCTGGGAAGCATGCAGAGCTGGAGCATCCTCCCCTGGGGACCAGAACTGCATCAGTGATTTGTCAATCCTCCTGTGTTAATAAACTGTTACATAAAAACCCTGAGCCAACCCTCTTTGATTTGTTGTTTTCTCACTTTTCCCAGAAGCTGCTGTCAAGTGCTGTCCCGCCTTGACACACCTTGAAGGGAGAGGCTGCTCCTTGCTCCCCATGGCTTCCTGAGACAAACAGCTGCCTCTTTCACTGCTGGCATTTAATTTTGAGCATTAAAATGAATATTACATGGACTGCTGAGTTAAGAATGGGGCAAAAGGCTGGATCAGGTCTGGCTGGAGACTGGTGGTGTACCCCAGGGGTCAGCTCCATGTCCAGTCCTGGTAAACCTCTTCATGACAGAGTGTATCTGCAGCGTGGGGAGGTGGGTCACCAACCCATGGTGATCCTGGCCCCCCTGGAGTGCTGGGTCCAGTGCTGGGCTCTCCAGTGTGAGAGAGACAGGGACATACTGGAGAGACACCACAGAGAGCCACCACAGAGAGCCATCAAGGGTCTGGAGCATTTCCCATAGGAAGGGAAGCTGAAAGAGCTGGGGCAGCTCAGCAGGGAGAAGGAAATGTCCAGTGGGATTTTATCAGTGTTTAGGAGGGGAAGGAAGGTGGAGTCTGGCTCTTCTCTGTGTCTCCTGAGGGTTGTGGTCTTCAGGAGAGCAGCAGGCTCCACAGGATGGTCTGAGGCCCAAGACATGTTAGGGTCCCTGGGAAGGATGGAGTGAGTGTGTCTCTGCACCGAAGATTAATTGCTGTCCATTAATTAGATGCTTTTTTTAATTCTGCTAATTGAACCATGGCCATTTACCCTCCCTGACTCACTCGTGTGGGATGGGGTGAGTGCTGCCCCATCCGCACCAGCTCCGGGGCTGGGCAGTTGCCTGGAGAAATTATAGCAGGGATATCTGCCAATAGTATAAAGTACCTGGAAAAAAATCAAAGAAATGCAAAAAAAAAAAATCTCAGCTACAGTAATATCAATAATGATATCTTCTAATAGATAGAATTTATAGTAATAGTTTATATAAAATATATATATGAAACATCTTAATATGCATAGTCATATATATAATAATATTTGTATTTGACATTTGTAGAACACTTAATATATGATATCTAGCACATAATAATTCCTATCATGTTTTTGATGATAAGATTAAATATAAAGTACAATATCTATAACAATATCTACAAGAATAATATAAATTAATACCACACCTAATACATATAATTCAGATATCATACATCACATGTACTATCGTGGAATATAGATCATAAAATATTGAATTTCCTCATACAGTATATAATACATAATACACAATATGTGATATGTACTACATTAAATTCTATATAATAGAATTAATATAATCTGCAATATAATATAGTATAATATATAGCATATATAACATCTTGCATATATTATATCATATATAAACTGTAGAATGTAGAATGGTTTATGGATTATCTATAATATAGTATGATTGAATATGGCAAATCTATAGTATGGCATAATTAATGAAATCTGTAATATATTATAATGTAATGTAATAAATAACATGCAATATATGGTATAGTGTATGCAGCATGTAATAGAATATATAAATTATATGTAATATATATGTAAGTGTATATTATGTATACTGCACTCAGTAGTACCTATAAAATAATAACAATAAAATGTAATGTAGTAGGATAGAATAATACATATTATAACATCCAAACGTATAACATTATTTACAATAATGTATTCTACTTTAAATATGTCTAATTATACTCATACACGTTAATGTCTATTACTATAATTATAGATTTCCATGATTCCGGACTGGTACGTGCGTGGCTGTGAGCTCAGTGACCGTCACTGTATCCCAGCCATGTCCCCAGCATCGCTCCTCCTAAAATCACCGGAGTCCCGCTCGCTCCCGGACCTGTGCCGGTGCGGGGCTGCGCGGGGCCGGGCTGGGGCTGCAAGGCTCCCCCCGCCTCACGTCCCCCATGTCGGCGGGGGTCGGTCCAGCCGGGCGCTGCCCCCGGGCCGGGGCCGGGGCCGGGGCCGGGCGCGTCCCCGCCCGCGCTGACATCAGTTCCCGCGTCCCCCCCGCATCCCGCATCCCGCATCCCTCCCGCCGCCATGGCCGCCAGCCCGGCCTACGGCGAGGAGAAGGGCGGCTCCTCCAGCCTGGGCGAGCCCGAGTACGGCCACGACCCCGCCAGCGGCGGCATCTTCTCCTCCGACTACAAGAGGTGGGGACAATGCGGGCACAGGGGACAAGGACGAGCCCGCCCGTGTGGCCGCCGCTGCAGGCCTCCGCCGCCGCCCTCGGCGGGGGACTGGCACCCGAGCCGGGGCTGGAGCGGCCCCCGACTGGGGACGGGGACAGGGACGGGGATGGGGGTGAGGATGGTGATGTGGATAGGGATAAGGATGAGGATGGCGACAGGGATGGGGCAGGGAATGCGGTCACGTCGCCGCCACCGTCATTGCAGGTTGCAAAGGCCGGAGAGGGTTTTGTGGGAACACCGGGGGATTTTGGAGACGGTGCGGTTGCGGGACATGTGCGGGGATCCCCCTTGAACCTCCCACCCTCGGGCTGGGCCATCCCGGGCCACCGCGGGATCTGCTGGCTGCCGTGGCTCTCCTGCGCTGACAGCCCCCGCTCCATCGCACCGAGGGTCCCAGGGCAGGGGAGTGGGGGGTAGATGTTGAGAAATGTCACCCCTGCGTGAGANACCGTGTCAGTGTCCCCCGACTCTGGCAGTGTCCCCCCCTCCCTGCTGCCCCAGCAGGAAATCACTGAATCACTGTCTGACAGCATCACGCTCTCTACCTTTGGCTGTGTCCCCCAGTCCAGCAGTGTCCCCCCATCCCTGCTCCTGTGATAGTGTCTCCCCATATGACAGTGTCCCTTCCAGTCCTGATTGCCTGGCAGTGTCCCTCACTTTGAATGTGTACCCAGTGGCAGTGTCCCCAGTTTGGGAGTGTCCCCTCTCCCTGTACGCCTCCCTGTATGCTGCAGTGTCCCTCATTCTGGATGTGTCCCTGATCTGTGACCTGCTGGCAGTGTCCCCATCTCAATGGGCACCCCCTTCCCTGAGCCGCTGGCACTGTCCCCCACTCTGGATGTGGCCTCCATCCATGACCTGCTAGCAGTATCCCCATCTCGGAGTGGCCCCCGCTTTCCTGACCCCTTGGTAGTGTCCCTTGCCCCTGTCGGGCAGTTTAATACTCCCTACCCCTGGCTGTGCCCCCCAATATGACGATTTCCCCCAGCCCTGATCCACTGGCAATGTCCTCCAGCCCGGCAGTGCCCTCTATCCCTCACCCACTGGCACTGTCCCCATCTCAGAGTGTGTGTCCCTCCCATGAGCCCCTGGCAGTGTCCCCCAGTCTGTCCAAGTCTCCCCACCTCTCTGACTCCTCCTTGGCAATGTCTCCCAGCCTGGAAGTGCTCCCCTGCTCCCATCTCTGCCAGTGCCCCCTGACTCCCACTGGCAGTGTTCCCCCACTCTGGCGGCATCCTCCAGCCCTGACACCCTGGCTGTGTCCCCCACTCTGTCCAGGTTACTTCAGTGATCTGCCATCAGTGCCTTCCACTCTGGCAGTGTCACCGCCCTCACAGCAGTGTCCCCTTCCCTCTGACCTCCTGGCAGTGTCCCCCACACCCACAGTGACCCCCACAGCCATTAGTGTCACTACAATCTGTGTGCTGCCCTTCGCCAGAGCCACGCCAGCTCTGTCACCACTCCTCTTAACCATCCATGGCACGTGGGGCAAGACCAATGCACCAAGTGTGACCCCACCACCCAGATCGGACACCCACAGGTGCCCCATCATGCCACCCTACCACCCAGGTAGAGCGTCCCACCATGATGTGCATTCCCTGCCCAGGACTGAGCCACTCAGCACTGGGGAAAGAGCTCCCTGCAGGTCAGATGTCACTTAGGACGTGACATCCCAACTTGGCCTCATCCACTGGCAACAGCATCCTGATCTAGGCTGCAATCCAACCCCAGCCACAGCATCAGGTTTCAGCCCAGTGTGCTGGGCAGAGGAGCAGGGCCACAGCCCTGTCACCACCCCCAAGGCCACCACTGCCAGTCAATGCTATGATGTCCTTGCCGCCGGTGCAGAAGCTGCTGCGGCAGCTGCCGGTGGGACCAGCTGGCTGGCCGAAAACACCAGAGGGTGCTGATGTGGCCGAGGAGGTGACAAGCCCGGTGCTGGCCACCGAGGCTGGACAACCCACCTGCTACAGCGCCCTGCGAGCCGATGAGCTGCGGCCACTCGCCGGCACCAAGCCCGCAGTGGACACTGGCACCGGGCCACCGCTGCGGTAAGACTCCCCCAAGGAGCGCCCCCAGGACCCTCTGGTGATGGTGGCTCTGGACAAGCATCATCCCATGGGTGTCACCCTCAGTTGCTGCAGGTAGACACAGCCTTGAAGGTGCCCCCAGTTTAGTGGGGGGAGCAGTGCCCCTTAGAAAAGAGGCTGGTGGCATTTTCCCAGTCCAGGAAGGGGACCAGGGAAGGGCTTTGCATCGGGGTGTGCTAGCACATCCATGCCACGATGCCATGAGGGGACAAGGGACACCCAGCCAAGCCAGGATGGAGCTGGTGATGAGCACCTGTGCTTTAGGGACAATGTAGGGTGACAACCACAGCCAGGACGGGACGGGATTCTTGTCCCAGTGCCTGGGATGGGGATGGTACTAGGTGCTAGCACCATGCCAGTCCCTCCGGTTCCTCTTTCACCTGGCTGTAACCCAACTCCTGTCCCCATAAATATTTCATGATGAAGGGTTGGATTGCTGGCCTGATGGCAGCAAAAGACTAAAAAACCAACAAAAAAAGATTAAAAACAGATAAAAATGTGAACATGGGAATTTTTTTCCCCCTGGTGTGGTTCAGGCATGATGACCTCAAGGAGATGCTCGACAGCAACAAGGATTCACTCAAGCTGGAGGCCATGAAGAGGATTGTGGCGGTGGGTGTTGTTGTCACTGGTGGGGACCACTGCTGGTGCCGAGCTGTGTCATGTTGTACCAGTCCCTGCTGTGCCAGCTGCCCAGTGTCACACCACTTCTTTTCCCCCTAGATGATTGCCCGTGGTAAAAACGCCTCCGATCTCTTCCCAGCTGTGGTGAAAAATGTTGCCTGCAAGAACATTGAGGTGAGGAAGATCTTGGCTGGCCCTGGCAGCATCCCGGGGTCTGTCACTTTCCCTGTTTTTGGGGATTGGCTGGAGTTTCGGGGGCTCTGAGGCGGCACTTTCACCCTGCAGGTGAAGAAGCTGGTGTACGTGTACCTGGTGCGCTATGCAGAGGAGCAGCAGGATCTGGCCCTGCTCTCCATCTCCACCTTCCAGCGAGGACTCAAGGTGGGCTGGTTTGAGGACGCAGGGGAGGTCTGGAGGAGCACTGAGCCTGCCACAGCAGCACTGCAGCCCCCCACATGTCCCCACAGGACCCCAACCAGCTGATCCGTGCCAGTGCCCTGCGGGTCCTGTCCAGCATCCGTGTGCCCATAATCGTGCCCATCATGATGTTGGCCATCAAGGAGGCCGCCTCAGACATGTCCCCATACGTGCGCAAGACAGCTGCCCATGCCATCCCCAAGCTGTACAGGTAATGGCGGGGGTCAGCTGCTAAATATAGAGTTTACCAATAAGGGTCTTGGCTGCTTGTACAGGCAGGGATGGGGAGGAGTTTGGTCCAGCATCACCTGCCCTGCTCCTCCCTCACAGCCTCGATTCAGACCAGAAGGACCAGCTCATTGAAGTGATCGAGAAGCTGCTGGCAGACAAGACCACGGTGAGTGGAGTGCCGTGTCTCCCCCACCTCTAAATCTGGGAACATCACTGGCCTGCCTGTGACACACTTGGTGTCCTCATAGGGATGGAGATGTTCTCACCAAATTGGTATTGTCTTGGGGATGCAGCCATCCCCACAGGGCTGGCATCCTCATGGGATACTGTCCCTAGCACTGTCACTGTCCCTAGCAAGACAGAATCCTTGTGGGCATGCCACTGTCCCCACTGATCCAGCATCCTCACAGGAATGAAGGTATTCCCACCAAATTGGTGTCTTTGTGAGGATGAAGCCATCCCTGGCGAACTGGCATCCTTGTGGGAGTGCTGCTGTCCCTACTGGGCCAACATCCTTATGGGGAATTCACCAACTCCACTGAGCTGGCATCCCTACAAGGAAGGGTTGCCTACCAAACCAGCATCCTCGTGGAGATGCCACCATCCCCACCAAACCAGCATCTTGTTGATGATGCCACCAGTAAGTCACCTCAGGCTTTCCCTCTGCAGCTGGTGGCTGGCAGCGTGGTGATGGCATTCGAGGAGGTATGCCCAGAGCGCATAGACCTCATCCACAAGAACTACCGCAAGCTCTGCAACCTGCTCATCGATGTGGAGGAGTGGGGCCAGGTGGTCATCATCAACATGTTGACCCGCTATGCCCGCACCCAGTTCCTCAGTCCCAACCAGAACGTGAGTTCAGGAGCACAGGATGCCCTGGGAGCCTTGGAGTGTCCTGGGAGTTCCTAGGGAGGTGGGGTGAAGGGGGAGTGTTCTTGGGGATGCAAAGGGTCCCACCTGCCAGCAGGAATCCCTGCTGGAGGAGAACACTGAGAAGGCTTTCTATGGCTCTGAGGAGGAGGACGCTAAGGATGCCAAGGCAGAGGCAGCCTCGCTGGCCAAGCGCAAGCCCTACGTCATGGACCCTGATCACCGCCTTCTCCTGCGCAACACCAAGCCTCTGCTGCAGAGCCGCAACGCCGCGGTAAGACCTTCACTCCCACCCTGTTCATCCCCCAGGGCCACTGGTGGTGTCCATCAGCCTGGGCTTATGATGTCCTCACAGTCAAGGACTCACTGGGGTGCTTGAGGGACACACAGGGCTGGGTGTCCTCAGGGTCAGGCTACCTCCAAGTGCTGAGAGTGGGACTGGAGGACACGGCCATTCCTCAGGGTGTCCCCCATTCCCACCAGATGACACTTGGGTGTGTGTCCATAGGTGGTGATGGCCGTGGCACAGCTCTACTTCCACCTGGCACCCAAGGCAGAGGTTGGAGTCATTGCCAAGGCGCTGGTACGGCTCCTGCGGAGTCACAGGTCTGTGGCATCTGGGTTGTGGTGGTGTCCTACCCCTCCGCCTCCGTTGTTGGAACCCATGGGGAGCTGTGACAGACCCCCAAAAAGCTGATCCCTGGGGGGACATCAGGTTGGAGGCCTTTTTGGGCTGGCCCAGTCCAGACACAGGGTAACAGCATCTTGGTGGCACCAGCCTGGTGGTGGGTCCTGGCCTGTGTTCACAGGGACTTGCTGAGGGTGTCTGGCCCTGCCCCACTGATCGTGGTGCCCTCTTTGTCCCCACAGTGAGGTGCAGTATGTTGTGCTGCAGAACGTGGCCACCATGTCCATCAAGCGGCGGGTGAGTCTCAGACTTGGTGTGGGAGGAGTTGGCCATGTTGACTTTGGAGTGAGATGAGGATTAGCAAGGTCACCAGAGCCTGGAGGCGGCCTTGGCAAGGTGGGGGGGACAGAAATGACACTAATGTCTCTGGCTGTGCATGCAGGGGATGTTTGAGCCCTATCTGAAAAGTTTCTACATCCGCTCCACAGACCCCACACAGATCAAGATCCTCAAGGTGAGCGGGAAACACCTGGCAGAAGCTGTCAGGGGTGGGTTTGGGGCTTAATGGAGCCCTTTCCTTGGGTCAGCTGTCCTCATGCCCTGGGGACAAGAGGACATCAAGGCTCCCATGCCCCATCACTATGCCCCTATGCTGCCTATCTCTTCCTGTTTCCTGCAGCTGGAGGTCCTCACCAACCTGGCCAATGAGACCAACATCTCCACCATCCTGCGAGAGTTCCAGGTATGCCATGGCTGTACTGAGGCTGCCACCATGGCATGGCTCTTTGTGCCAAACTACTACCATGGAGGGGGCAGAGGAGAGCCCCTCCAGGAGGAGTGGGCTGAGGCCATACAACTCCATCGGCAGTTCCAAAGGGCCCCAATGTGTGACCAGTGCCAGGGGAGATGTCTGGCACTGGCACATGGGTGACATGTCATGTGTGCCCTCCATGCCTGTGCAGACCTACATCCGCAGCATGGACAAGGACTTTGTGGCAGCCACCATCCAAGCCATCGGGCGCTGTGCCACCAACATCGGGAAGGTGAGGGACACCTGCCTCAATGGCCTGGTCCAGCTCCTCTCCAACAGGGATGGTGAGTACATATGGCAGGAGTGAAATGGGAACTCCATTGCTGTCAGGGCAGGACCCAACTGAGGCTGGGTCTCTGCCTGCAGAGCTGGTGGTGGCCGAATCTGTGGTAGTCATCAAAAAGCTGCTGCAGATGCAGCCGGCCCAGCACAGCGAGATCATCAAGCACATGGCCAAGCTCACTGACAACATCCAGGTTAGTTGGGGTGTTGCTGACCCACAGGAGCAGGGCATGGCAGCAGTGCCACATGTCCAAGGGCATTTTACAGGTGCCAATGGCGCGGGCCAGTATCTTGTGGCTCATCGGCGAGTACTGCGAGCACGTGCCCAAGATTGCGCCTGATGTGCTGCGCAAGATGGCCAAGTCTTTCACCAGTGAGGAGGACATTGTCAAGCTGCAGGTCATCAATCTGGCAGCTAAGCTCTACCTGACCAACTCCAAGCAGGTATGGGGGATGTGTGATCCTAGGGTGTGCCTCAGTTTCCCTGTCAGGGAGGGAGAGGCCAGCCCTGAGCGTGTTCTCTGCCACAGAGCAAGCTGCTGACCCAGTACGTCCTCAACTTGGCCAAATACGACCAGAATTATGACATCCGTGACCGGGCTCGCTTCATCCGCCAGCTCATCGTGCCCACCGAAAAGAGCGGAGCCCTCAATAAGTATGCCAAGAAGCTCTTCCTGGCCCAAAAACCAGCTCCCATCCTGGAGTCTTCCTTCAAAGGTACCCATCCCTGGTCACAGGGCACTGAGACATGGTCAAGCTGTCACAACGATGCTGCGTGGCTGTCCCTGAATTGCTGCTTCCTCTCACCTTGTTGTAGATCGGGACCATTTCCAACTGGGCTCCCTATCCCATCTGCTCAACGCCAAGGCTGTGGGCTACCAGGAGCTGCCTGACTGGCCGGATGAGGCCCCTGACCCCTCCGTGAGGAATGTGGAGGTGTGTGGAGCACCCTGGGTGCATGAGGGAAGGGGGCCAAGGTGGGGACACTGACTCCAGGTCTTGGAAGAGCCCCAGAAGGTGCCCAGGTACTGCTCACCTGCCCCTGTTCCCTCTCCAGTGCTCACATATCTGCTTGGGGATGGGGGGACAAGGGTGGCTGTTTGGATCCCCCAGTCATGGGGGATGGCCCTGCTCCATCAACCCTGTGCCAGCAGGTTCCTGAATGGACCAAGTGCACCAGCCGGGAGAAGAGGAAGGAGAAGGTGGAGAAGCCTTTCTACTCTGACTCAGAGGGCGAGTCAGGGCCCACAGAGTCAGCAGACAGCGGTGAGGACCTGATGGCAAGAGACTGGGCAGTGGTCACTGTGGCCATCGGACAGGTGCCACAACTGTGGGGCATTGACCAGGGAACATGACAGTGGGGACACCCCATCATGGGAGGGACATGGCAGGAGATGTGGAAGGATGCAGTGGTGGGCAGTGGGGACACAGTGGAATGCAGTGGGACT
Source organism: Donacobius atricapilla (assembly GCA_013397315.1). Classification (NCBI taxonomy): domain Eukaryota; kingdom Metazoa; phylum Chordata; class Aves; order Passeriformes; family Mimidae; genus Donacobius; species Donacobius atricapilla. The sequence goes on along the minus strand of WBMY01010899.1, from coordinate 90,534 downwards.
ATGCAGGCATGCCGTGGGAAGATGTAGTGGAGTGGCAGCAGGAGGTGTGGGGATGCAGTGGGAGGATGGAAGATGTAGTGGGATGAAGTGGGAGATGGGGGAATGTGGGGGAACACAGCAGCAGGGCTGAGCTGTGCCCCCACAGAGCCCGAGTCCGGCAGTGAAGAGAACGGCAGCAGCAGCAGCTCTGGCAGCTCCAGCTCTGGTACCGAGGACGAGGAAGAGGAGGAGGAAGACAGCGGGGAACAGTCAGAGGACAAGGAGGAGGAGGAGGAGGAGGAGGAGAAGAGGCCAAAGAGGAAGGACAAGGAAGGTTCCCACAAGGCCGTCTTGGGGAATGTGGGCAGGTACGCCCTGGGAAGGCAGTGGGGTGCTCCCAGTGAAACCCCCGCCCCAGCCCCCTGAGCTGGGCTCTCCCCACAGCCCCAGCGAGGAAGAAGAGGAGGAAGGGGCAAAGAAGGCCAAGAAGAAGGCCCTGCAGGGGAGGAAGGGCCATGCTGAAACCTCGTCAGAGGAGGCCAGCACCTCCGAGAGCAGCTCCTCTGGCTCCGACTCAGGCTCCGAGGCAGAGGCCAAGCAGAGGAAGGTGGTGAGAGCTGGGATGGGCCAGGATGGGGAGCTGCACAGGGATACCTGGACCCCCTATTGAACTCCCCATCTCTGCCCCCCTGCAGCCCCCCAGGAGCAAGGCTGGCCCCAAGGAGATCTCCCTGCTTGACCTGGATGACTGTGAGTGGCTGCCTGGAATATGCGAATGGCCATGGTGGTGGTGCTGGGGAAACCGAGGCATGAGCACTCACCCTAGTACGATCAGCACTCCATGGGTCCTTTGGGAGCTGCAGAGTTGGGACAAGGACAGGTGTGGTGAAGGGTCCTTGTCCCCAGAGGATGGCTGTGGGACAGGCAGCTGTGCCTATTGGATTGTCCCCGTGTGGCTGTGCACAGGGACAGCCTACAGGGCTGTGTAGGATCTGTGCCACTGGGCTGTCCTTGTGTGGCTCTCCCCATGGGGCTATGCCACCAGGGCTGTCCCGCCATGGCTCTCCCCATGCCGTTGCCCCCATGGAGCTAAGCCACTAGAATTGTCCCTGTATGGGTGTCCCCATGGGGCTATCCTTACAGCCATGGGGTTATCCTCAGAGCCATGGGGCTGTGAGCTCTCTTAACCCTTTCCTCCCTCCTCCCCACCCTGCAGTCACTTCTCCTCCTCCCCAGCCCATCCCCTCCAGCAGCATCATCTCTACCAGCCTGGTGACTGACCTGGAGGGCCTCACTCTCACCGACACCTCCCTGACACCCACCGTAAGTGTCCCCCATGCCCTCCCTGGGGAGGTCCCAGGCCCTCTGTCACCTGCGGGGGCTCCTGTGCCCTCTGCCACCCACCTGGGTTGCAGTGAGCCCTCAGCAGCCCCTGCTGTCCCCTGGTGCAGCTGCTGAGCCCGGCGTTCAGTGCGGTGAAGACCTACGAGCTGCTGCACCGCATGGCAGGAGAGGGGCTTGCGGTTGAGTACTGCTTCAGCCGCCGGCCCTTCCCAGGCGACCCCCACATGGTGGCCATCCAGATCCAGATCTCCAACAACACCGACACCGAGGTGAAGAACCTGCGAGTCAGCGAACCCAAGCCACTGTCTGGCATGCGGATACAGGAGTTCCCTGAGATCGGTACAGCATGGCAGGGCATGGCCATGACACTGTGGGAGAATGGGGAGAGAGGTTGGGTGGGAATGTGGGATGTAGTGGCAGCCCTGTTGTTCCAGAGTGCCTGGCACCAGGGGACACAGCCAGCGTGGTGATGGGCATCGACTTCTGTGACTCCACCCAGGCAGCGAACTTCCAGCTGTGGTGAGCATCTGGCACTGGGCAGGGCAGGATGGGTGTCCCCAGGGATCAGGGCGTCAGGTGCTCCAGAGATGGGGAAAGTGGGAGTGGTATCAACATCCCTCCACATAGCAAGGGACAGGGAACAGCAGAAACAGGGCATGGGGAATCCCAGAGGATCGAGGACAGCAGGACAGGCGCCAGAGTCCTTCCAGGGAAGAGGAGACACTCAGATGGGCATGGGGTAGTCCAGAGACAGCAGGAAATGCACAGGCCTCCCTGCAGGGGACAAGGAGGCGGCAGCAGCAGCTCCATGTCCAGCCTGACAGTTTCCCCTCCATTCCTGAGCCCTTTTGTGCCACAGTTTCCCCTGGTAACCCCTGCCCAGGGCAGGGATGGGAGGCAGGACATGGAGAGGGGACATATTCTGAGCACGTGCCACTCTCACCTGCCTGTCTCCACAGCACGCACACACGCCAGTTCTACGTCTCCATCCAGCCACCCGTGGGGGAGCTCATGGCCCCTGTCTTCATGAGCGAGAATGAGTTCAAGAAGGAGCAGGGTGAGTGGAGCCAGGGACGGGGAGAGGGTGCTGCATGGGCATCCACCACTGACACTCACCCCCAATTTTGTCCCCTCTGCCGCCCTTGCTGTCACCCTAGAGCACCTGGCACGGCCGGGTGAGGGTAAGTGGCTGCTCGGCTGGCCCCTAGACTAGCTCTGCTCCCCTCACCCCCTCCTGCACCCCCAGCCTGGGGGCTGGGGTGACCACCCCGGTGCCAGGGTGGCCTTGTTGGGTCCCCACAAAGCGTGAAGGGCTCATACCACCCCTGGTGCTCCCAGAACTGTGTCCAGTGAGTGACACCTTGTGTCCCCGTGCTTCTGGATCAGCACATCCCCACCCTGACCCCGTGGATGGGGTCTGTGTTGAGTGGGGGGTGCTTGGTGCCCTGCAGCACCCAGCCCCATTGCTGCCACTGTCCAGAGGAGCCCATCCCCATGGATGTGGCTGCTGCCACCAGGCAGGGACAAGGAGATGAGTCCAGGAAGAGTTAATGAAGGATTTTCCCAAATCCACTGAATCCTCAACCAACAGCAAGCAGAGCAGCCAGCTCAGGATGTCATGGGGAACTTGAATGCAGGGAGCTGGAGGGGCTTGCTTTGGGCATGACAAAGCAGGACCCAGCAGGGTGTGTGGCCAGAGACGGGCAGGTGCCTCTGTTACCTGCTCTAGGGAAGCTGATGGGCATGAGCGAGATCACAGAGAAGCTGACACTGCCTGAGAAATGCCGAAGTGACCACACCATTGTCCAGCAAGTGACCTCGGCTGCCAACGTGGGCCGTGTGCCCTGCGGTGCCAGCAATGAGTACAGGTAGCTGGACCCCCACACCTGGATCAGGCAGGCGCTGTCACCTCTCTGTTCCCACCCAAATCACAGTGGGGACACTCAGGGCTTCCTTTAGGACAAGGAGCCTGCATGAACCCAAATGTGACAGTGGCCATGGGTGGCAGGCACCTGCCTGTCCCCACAGGAACATCCCATGGGACCAGAGGTGACAAGAGACAGCTTGCCTTGAAGCCCTGTGTTCACCACCCAACAGGTTTGCAGCCAAGACGGTGACAAGTGGGAGCCTGGTGCTCATCACCCTGGAGCGGCGCGAGGGCTCCACAGCCCAGCTGACCATCAACAGCGAGAAGATGGTCATTGGCACCATGCTGGTGAAGGACATCATCCAGGCCCTGGCACAGTGACAGCCAGGCGCTGCTGCACCCATGGCCCTGCCCTCCCACCCCTTCTGTCCCATGCTGCTCCCCAAAACACTCCCTTGCCCCTGTTTCTGCCAGGTAATTCCCTGCCTCGATCCCAAAAGGGGTGGCAGGCAGGGACCCTCGGGCTGGCTTTGCTGCTGGGTGGAAGGAGCAAGATGGGGCAGATGGGATGCAGGGAGGTGTCCTACTTGGAAGGGCAGAAGCAGTTCCAGCCCCCATGGAACACAGTGTGCCCCCAGTCCCTCACCATCATCTCCCAATGTAACCCTTATTTATTATGTCCAGGATCTCTCAATAAAGCTCTTCCCCAACCTGCTCCCTTTCCTTCCTCTGTTCTGTGGGCACATCAACCTCAGATTCCCGCCATGCCAGGCTCTGACAGCCTCCCCAGGGCAGCTACAGGGGACATCAGGGGACCAGCCATCCATTAGGTGACTGAAAACATGCAGTCTCCCAGCGGTGAGTGGCTATTGGGTCCTGGAGAAAACCTGGCACACGGTGTTGGGGTGAACCCCCTGGGGCAGGAGGTGCTCAGTTGGACCAGGGATGTGAGGAGTCTTGGGAGGGTTCCAGCTATTTATTCAAGGCAGAATTGCTCATGCTTCAACCGCAGAAATAGCTGCTATATCAGGGCTGGGTCTGTTCTGCTGTGTCACTGGAGGGATTCCTGGGGCCAGCTCAGGGATGCTTTTCATCACCAAACTGGGATTACAAAAAAAAAGAAGGAAATATGACTCTCTATTAAGATCTCTCCTCCCAGCATGGGCTGGGTGGGATTTCCGTGAGCACTGGCTCTCCCCATCCAAACCTGCAGCCCAGTGCCAGAGCCAGGCCTGGCACCTGAGGCAGAGGATGACCAAAGTATGTGCCAGAAGGTCTGAACCCCAAACTGCCTCCACTGCCACAAAAAGGGTGAGGGGCTTTCTGCTTTTTCTGGGTAAGACATGAAAAAAACACCTTTATGTTTTCTGACAGGTGAGGAATCCCTGTGTGGAGCAGCAGCACCAACCACTGGGTGTCAAGTGCTCCTTCCACAGGGAAAAGCCCATTTCCACGAGGACGGGCTGGAGCTGCAGCTTCCTCACAGGATGCAGCTGAGAGCCACAATGATATCCACCACGCTGTTTCCCTTAGGGAGGCTGGTTTAACCCTTTGGGTCCTATCCCTGCATGGGCTCAGTGAGTGCCACAGCCTGTGTGTGGAGAGATGCCAGCTGGGGACCCCACTTTAAGCCCCTGGGGGTCCCATTCCCTCATGGAGGGCTCGGTGAGCTCTGCAGCCTGTGTGTGGGAGCTGCCAGCACTGAGGTGTCCCTGGGAGGGAGGCTGCAGCCAGGCATCACAGTGCCACCACTCCATTCCCCTTAGGGGGACTGATTTAAGCCCTTGTGGGTCTCATTCTCCCATGGGAAGGCCAGAGAGTGCTAAACCTGCGTGTGGAGACCTGCTGGAGCCAAAGGGGCTCTGGAAGGGCTAGAGCCAGGCACCACAGCACTGCCACCAACCCATTTTCCTTGGGGAACCCATTTTAACCCCTTTGGATCCCATTCTGCTCAGAGTGGGCTCAGTGAACACCCAGCCTGTGTGTGGCAAGAGGCTGGCACTGAGGTGGTGCTGGGGGTTCTGAAGCTGAAAGCCACAGCACTGCCACCCTGCCAGTACCTCAGAGGAGCGGATTTAAGTCCTTAGGGGCACGATTTTAGCCCTTGGGGATCCCATTCCCCTCAGAGTGGGCTTAGTGAACACCACAGCCCATGTGTGAGAACTGACAGTGCTGAGGTGTCCCTGTGAAGGCTCCAGATGGACACTGCAATGCCATCACCATGCCATTCCCCTCTCAGAGGCTGATTTAACTCCTGCAGGGTCCCATTCCCTCATGGGGTGCTCAGTGAGTGCCATAGCCAGTGAGTGGAGAGCTACTGGCACTGAGATATCCCCTGGAGGGCTCCATCCAGGCACCACAGTGCCATTCTCCTACTCCCCTTAGAGGGGCCCGTTTAACACCTCAGGGGTCCCATCCCTTCACAGGGGTCACAGTGAATGCCACAGCTCATGTGTAGGAGCTGCCAGCACTGAGGCTGCCCCTGGGGAACCCCATTTTTAGTCATGGGGTGTCCCATCCCCTCAGAGGGGGTTCAGTGAGTGTCACAACCTGTGTGTGGAGAGATGCTGGTGCTGAGGTGTCCCTGGGGGGCTTCAGCTGGGCACTGCAGCACTGCCACCAACATACTGCCATCATGGGGGGGCTCATTTGAGAATCTTTTGGGGGTCTCATCCATCAGGAGCACAGTGAGCACCACAGCCCACGCATGGAGCGCTGCTGGCACTAAGACATCCTCAGAAGGGCTCCAGCCAGGCAATGCCATCATTGCATTCCCTTTAGAGGGATTGATTTAAGCCCTTGGAGGTCCCTTCCCCTCACGAGGGGCTCAGTGAGCATCACAGCCCATGTGTGAGAGTTGCCAGCACTGATACTGCTCTTGGGGAACCCCATTCCCCTTGACAGGAAAGATGTATGCTGGGGTATTTACAAACAATTCCATGGGTGAGGGTTCTTAATGTGTCTTCCAACTTCAAGCCACAGCTTTGCTACAGAACCCAGGTTGACTCCTGAAAACAGACAAAGGGTCCGTACAAGCCTGAGTTTCTGAACTTTGGAGGAAAAATGACATGTTGAAAGGGGGAATATGTGGTAGGCGGTTGGGGAAGGCTGTACCTTTCTAGTACCTCAGCTGATGGGGAAAGGAAGAGGGCCTCATGCGGCCGAGGGTTTAGGCTAAAAGAAGGCTGCGCCCCCGAAACCGAGAGAGAGAACCCCACAGGTGTATGCCCCAGTGGACAATCTCTCCCTTTATTCGAATAAAGTTGCAGGATTTCTCTGTCTCCTTTATGGACACCGGCTCTTCATGGCGTGATTTCCTGCACACCCTCAGAGCGCTCAGTGAGCGCCCAGCCTATGTGTGCTGAGGGCCCCTGAGGTGCTGAAGTGAATAGTCAGAACTGCTACCATCCCTGACCCCTCAGAGGGGCTGATTTATGTCCTTAAGTCCTGTCATTGGCCATTGGGGTCCCATTCTTCTCAGAAGAAGATGGAGTGTTGCCAGTGCTGAGCTGTCCCCGAGGGGCTCCAGCTGGGCAGCACCACCACCATCCCACTCCCCTCAGAGGGGCTGACTTAACCCCTCAGGAATCCCATGCCCTCATGGGGTGTTCAGTGAGCACCACAGTCCATGAGTGGAGAGCTTCTGGTGCTGAGGTGCCCCCAAGGGGCTACAGCTGGGCACCACAGTGCCACCACCATCCTCCCACTCCACTCAGAGGGGCTGATTTAACCCTTCAGGGCTCCCATCCCCTCTGAAAGGGCTGAGTGAGTACCACAGCGCATGTGTGAAGAAATGACGCCTGGCACTAAGCTTGCCATTGGGGACCTCAATTAAACGCCTTGGGGATCCCATTCCCCTCAGGGTGGGGGCACAGGGAGCGCCACATCCTGCATGTGACGGCTATCAGCGCTGAGACGTCCCTGGGAGTGTGGCTGAAGTGGAACAACGCAGTGCCACCGCGCCATCCCTCAGGGGGGCTGAGTGAATCCCTCAGGTGACCCCACCTTAACCCGTGGGCGCCGCATCCCCTCAGGGCGCCCGGGGCGAG
>WBMY01010899.1:42453-81664 GCA_013397315.1 Donacobius atricapilla | reverse complement strand
GGCCCATAAAAGCCGCGGGCCGGACGAGAACTCTCGCCGCTCCCGGTGTCCTCGTCATTCTCTTGGTTCTCCTCTGCCGCGTTCTGGGGCCGCCTGCCCGCAGCGCCGCCCATGGCCTTCCCGCCGGTGAGTGCGAACATGTGCCGTCTGGCGAGGCCGCCCCGCCACGTGGTTCCACGCGGTGGTGCTGCTGGGGGGTGGCGTTCCCGCCTGTTTTACCTGTGTGAAGAGGGGATGGGACCTCCGAGCCCTCAGGACAGCAGTGGATGAGTTCCCCCCCCTTCCTGGCGGAGCGCTGGTATGGGGTCCCCATTCCCTCTGGGCTGGCCTCGAGGGAGTCCTGCTGCTGAGGTGCCCCTGGGGAACGGGGGGCTCTGACGGAGCTCAGGCTCAGGGACCCCATTAACTGACCAGTGCTGCCTTCTGGGGAACGCCGGACGAAACCGGCTGCTCGCNACCCCTCAGGAATCCCATGCCCTCATGGGGTGTTCAGTGAGCACCACAGTCCATGAGTGGAGAGCTTCTGGTGCTGAGGTGCCCCCAAGGGGCTACAGCTGGGCACCACAGTGCCACCACCATCCTCCCACTCCACTCAGAGGGGCTGATTTAACCCTTCAGGGCTCCCATCCCCTCTGATAGGGCTGAGTGAGTACCACAGCGCATGTGTGAAGAAATGACGCCTGGCACTAAGCTTGCCATTGGGGACCTCAATTAAACGCCTTGGGGATCCCATTCCCCTCAGGGTGGGGGCACAGGGAGCGCCACATCCTGCATGTGACGGCTATCAGCGCTGAGACGTCCCTGGGAGTGTGGCTGAAGTGGAACAACGCAGTGCCACCGCGCCATCCCTCAGGGGGGCTGAGTGAATCCCTCAGGTGACCCCACCTTAACCCGTGGGCGCCGCATCCCCTCAGGGCGCCCGGGGNAGCTCAGGGACCCCATCAACTGACCAGTGCTGCCTTCTGGGGAACGCCGGACAAAACCGGCTGCTAGCCTAGCAACCTATTCTCCCACTCTTCCGGGCTTTTAGGGACATGAAGCTGGGTTGGAGGTGCTGAGCTCAGGTTTGGATGGTGGGGCATGTTTTGGCTAGAGTGAGCACTTGGGCAAGTGATACTTTTACGCACTTCTTAATTGCTTTTTTTAGTGTATAAGGTGACCTAAGGTGCTGTTTTATTCTTAAACCATACCCTGAAAGTCCATGTAGTGTCTGGCTGAGGTAGGGGGGTGACACAGGAGACTTGGTAACTGGATGTGGACAAAGGTTGACCCTACTGAGTAAGACAAGTCTGCTGAAAAACAAGGTGGTTTTTTTTACTACGCGTTGCTATTCCCCAGCTGAAACCAATTAACGCTCATTACTGGTGTCTTTGTCATGGGCTTAACAAGGTGTGCTGGTGAGGGGCTTCCGGTACAGCTGTGCACAGGGTGGGAGTGGGGTTCAGGGGAGAGCTCCAGGACCCCGTTGCTTTGCTGCAGTTTGTCTCAACTGGAACAGTCTCCCTAACCCAATAAAAACCTTAGTCAGCTTTGACAATGTGCTGCAACAGGTAGGTGTGGGTATTGCTTGTATACAAAGCTGCTCGTCATGGCTTCAAAATGTTTTGTTTCAAAAAAAGACCCCCAAGAAATAAGATGCCTTGATGGTGAAATGCCTTTAAAAACAGCGATTTTGGCAAAATCGGTGTTTTTCTGAAGTCAGTGCTCCCCTGTGAATTAAGATCAGTCTTAATTCTAGCCAGGTGTGTTCAAGATATCTCTACTCAGTAAATCCTGGGACAGCTGTTTAACCTTAGCCTTGCTGATGGTGGGAGAGCTAGTGCAGCCTTGCCGAATTTTGGGATGAGCTCGGGGTGGGGGTGTGTTGCTTGGTGGAAACAGTTACACACCAATGTCATGTTTCGGAGGCTGACTTCAACTTGGGAAGCAAAACACAGCAACAAAAAAAGGATTTTCTGACCTGCCTTTCATTGAAGTATGGAGCCATCTTGGCTTGGTTATGTTGACATGGACACCATTTTAACAGCATCTTAAATGTAGCTTTGGGATTGAAGGCCCTCTTGGCTGTAGCAATGTGTCCGGGAACCCCTCTGGGCATGGTGCTGCCTGGGTGAGATTTCTATGGAAGATGTAAAAAGCAAAGGCTGGATTGTAGTTGAGCCTTGCCTGCTCTACAGCCTCCCCAGAAGCTAATGTGCATCTTGGCCATATTGGCAGCCAAGCTGTGTTTAATGACTTCCCTAAGGATTAAGCTATCCTAATCCTGTACTAGTGCTGTTGTGATGCTGCAGGTTCTGCCTAGCCCTGGGATTTCATTATCTCTAGGTTTTCTGCAGGTGTGTGTGCCTCGGGGCTGTGGAGGCTCCTCATTTGCACTTGCCTTGGACAGCTTTGGGGTGTTTTGCTGCACAGGTGTGTGTTGTGCTGCTGGTTGTGCCTGGAGTGGGCCCTCCTGCGGGGAAGCTGCAGGCTGTAGGGTCTGCTTGGAGCTGGTGGGATGAGAATTCCAGGGACCTGCCAGCCTCCTGATGCACAGCTGGCAAACAAGAGCTCTCTGCTATGGTGGTAAGGCTTCCTTGGTGCTCTTACTCTGAGGGAGGGGATCTCCTCTCTGCTTCTTGGTGCTCCTTTTCTCAATTCCGTGTGTTTCTTTGGGTTGCAAGAGGAGTCTGGAGCCTTTCAGTACCCTCCTTAAGAACCTCAGTGTTCTAGGGATGAATTTTCCTACTTGGATGTAAGTTCTTAGTTGAGTCCGGATGCGGATGATTGCCCTCGTGCCTGAGCTGCATCTCGCTGTGTCTGTATATGATGCTGTTTGTGTTTCTGACCTCTAATGACTTAACCTACAGACTCCGAATCGTTTGCTCTGTGGCACTATGTGCCTGCTGCAGAGAACTGAATTGCCCTTCTCCTTTGGTTCTGATCCAAGGGCTTCCCTAGAAAGTAATCTGATCCAGCGGCTTCTAGCTCTCTAAGAGACTGGGTGTCTTACCAGGCATTAGGAAGTGGTGTTTGACTCCTGGTGGCTTTAAAGCACCTGTCAGCTGGATCAGCTTCTCCACTGACTTGTTCATCCCCCGACAAAACTGTCTGTGCCTCTGGGTTGGGATTGTGAGGTGTAGCAGGATGGAATGGCTGAGATTGGCTGTTGGGTCCCTAGTTACACCCCAGGGTGTCTCACATGGTGCCAGGAGGATCCACCAGTGCTGCTTGACTGGTGCCTCTGGAAGCAGAGAGGATTTGTAGTTTGTAGCTGCAGAGGCAGTGTTTGAATTTGCCAAATCCTTCCAGGTAGAGTAGGCAAAGTGAATCCTGCCCGGGCTTTGGAGTGCTGTATCTCGATCGAGTGGCGAGGCTCTGGGGACACAGCCTCGGGCGTAGTGTGCTTCCCTGGGCCTTGGTATTGTCTCCGAGATGGAAGCACTTAGATGCATTCTCCAGTTTGCAAACTCTTGCCACCATCCTCTCCAGACTCTTGGGCGTGGTTTGGGCTCTGAGTGCTCGGAAGACTTGCAGAACTCTCCTCAAAGGAGTATCTTATTTTAGGGTTGCGGGAGGGGAGGGTGAGCCACGAGCCCCTTCCTACAAGGGGTTGCAGTGCTGTAAGGTCCCCCCTACCCTGTGCCCAGGATGATGGCGGTATCCCAAGGATATCTGTCTAGGGTTGAAAGCTCTCTTAGAAGAGGTTTTTATGGAAAGGCTTGGCTGTGTTTTTGCCGGTTTCTGTTCCTGTTTGGAGCAGGACTGGTGCTGCCAGCTGTGGAGGTTAAATGAGAAGGGAACGGGCGGGGCGTTCAGCTGGCTGCTCAGGGCTATTTAATCTTACTAGTGCAGACTCCTAGGGAAAAGCCTTGCATCCCGCTGGAAGTGGTTTTTTTACAGGAACAGGAGTAGAATGCGGAGTTTCATGCTTGTGCCAAGGCAGCCTGATGCGGCACTCCTTTTTATTATGGATGACTGGCAATACTTTTGTAATTTGAGCTTCTGTACTCCAGCTGCTCTTTATAAAGATGACTTAAAGCCTGTTCTCTCAGCCGGCAGCTCACTTTTAGCCTTACCTGTTTCACTCCTGTAAATGTTCCAGAGTACCGGCGCCTTGTCTGGCGGTGGGCTCTGATGTGTGCTCGTCTATTTACAAACAATGAGTGAGGGTGTGGGTGTTACCGTCGTTGAAGTGGCTCTTAATGTCTCTTCTAACTTCAAGCCACAGCTTTGCTACAGAACCCAAACAGGTTGACTCCTGAAACAGACAAAGGGTCCGTACGAGCCCGAGTTTCTGAACTTTGGAGGAAAAAATGACATGTTGAAAGGGGGAATATGTGGTAGGCGGTTTGGGAAGGCTGTACCTTTCTAGTACCTCAGCTGATGGGGAAAGGAAGAGGGCCTCATGCAGCCGAGAGTTTAGGCTAAAAGAAGGCTGCGCCCCCCGAAACCGAGAGAACCCCGCGGGCGTATGCCCCAGCGGACAATCTCTCCCTTTATTCGAATAAAGTTGCAGGATTCCTCTGTCTCCTTTATGGGCACCGGCTTTTCATGGCGTGATTTCCTGCAGAGGTCTGAGCATCTCAATAGCCAAAGATCCCACCCCTGAGCGCTATGGACATGCTAATAGTACTAAACGGGCTGGAGTTCCCCAGCAGTTGTTCAGGTCCCGCCTGAAGGCACCGTGAGCTTTGGTCGAGAAGCTGCATTTCTGCTGCTTCCGGGACTGTTTGCTTTGCTTTTTAGATTTTTAGATACGTGGTGGGGAGTTGGAGAAAACGCTCGGATTGTGCGCGTCTAATGACGGTGTGGGGGGTGCAATGTAAGTGCCAGACATGGGCTGGATTAATATTCCCGTCTCCACGTGAAGCTCAGTCATCAGCCTCCTTGAATGATCAACAAGGGGTCAATTTGAAAGTAAAACCAGCTCGGTGCTTCAACCATTTTCTAAAGATTGGTTTTCGAGTGAAGTAGAACTGGAGGTTAGTGAGGCCTGAAAGTTGTAGAAGCACATCCAAGAGGTGCGTGTAATTAAATGTCTTTTTGACAGGTACAAATGGTCCAGTTTGGAGCTTCGGTATGTGTTGGAGGAGCAGGGGCTCGTTTGCCGGACTTAATGCTCTTCAGTTCTTTGGATTTGAGTTTGACTTGATTCAATGGGCAGTGTTCTGCTCCGGAGGTCAGGACTGGCGGGGTTGTGCCTCCGTGCTCTTCTCTTCAGACTGGCGATACCGATTGCTCAGCATGTTCCGGAGCCGAGTTTTGCAGTGGCTTTTGGGCGGTGGGTAGTCCTGTCCTCGGCCTCAAAACTTTGGCACCGATGAAGCTTTGAGGCTTCTAAATTGTCAGAGGCTCAAACGTGAGGCAGGGCTCCGGGACGAGCCTGGATGTCAGTGGCTTGTGAGCAGAGCTGGGAAAGCCGCTGCTCTCCCCGGTTCTCTGGAGCGGCACCAGGGTGCGGGAGGGGTTTGATGCTTCTCAGGCAGAAGCTTTATAGGAGGTAATACTCTTTTAGGATGGTCACAAAACCTTGATGCTGGTGCACCCATGCCCATGGAGGGTTGTGCTAAAGCAGAGATGTTTTGGGGTAACAACTTTTGTGGTCAGGAGCTGCTGCCTGAAGGGAAGATCAGGATTTTATCTTCTGCCTCTCCTCATTATTTGGGGCTGTTTGATCAGCTGGGAAGCAGTGTTGTTGGGTTTTTTTTCTGCAAACCTGGACTGTTTGCTGCTGACTTGGATTCTAAGATACTGTTCAGAACTCCAAGATGGGTAGTGAGGTGAGCCTTGGTGCTCCTGTGTGTGCATGAGGAGCTGCTGTGGTTCCTTGTGGTGTCTGCCTGGAGTATGAGCATCCCACTTGTCCCTTGGTGTCAGGAGACAGATTTTGAGGTAGAAGGTGTGTGTCCTCATTAATCAGATATCTGCTCTGGTGTGATATGCTGGAGAAAAACAGCAGGGAGCTGTGCTCACAATCCAGCTGGTTTGGTGTGGCTGTGAGTCTTAAGTCCATCCCTGGTACTTGTGTGTGATGGGCAGTCTGCTCCGGTCTGCTGTGCTGACAAATTGCTGACCTGTTTGCTTAATAGCTTCTTTAATGCCAAGAATTGGGTTTGAGTGTTGGTAAGACCTAAGCTAATGTGAATATTGGAGGCAGTCCAGGCTTTCCACAATGTGTTGAAAGCTGAGTACTTGCGTATTTGACACACATACTGGTTCTTTTTTACCAGAAAGAAGATCCTGTGAGGAGCATAAAAGACTGCTGGGATAGCCCGAATGCCCCTGCACTTTCCACTTGCAGCAATGCAGATATATTCCGCCGAATAAATGCCATGTTGGACAACTCTCTGGATTTCAGTGGAGTCTGCACCACGCCTGTCACAAAAAGCAAATGTGACACCTTGCCAGGTGATGGAGGGGGGCTGCTGGAGTGGGGAGGCACTTGGTGGGGCCTGGTGAACAGATGGTGGTGGTGGTAATCCTTAGTGGTGTGGGTGTTGGCATGCTTGGTACCGAGGGGCTTTGCCTGTGTGCCTGAAATGAATAATCCATGTATTCCCCCCGGTAGTGTGGAGGTGCCTGGGAAGGCTTTCTTGCCTCCCTGTGGTGCTGTGGGTCACTGTGGGCAGAATGTGAGTGTTACCTGCCTGACTTATGAACTCCTGGTGGGAATACCTCCAGCAGACTCCTTTAGTCTGTCTTTCCTGGAGGCAGGATTCATCTACTCTCAAGGTTAGCAGAGCTGAGCTGCTGCATACAATGAAATTGCAAAAGAATTTTGAAAAACCATATTTGCCGCAGGTCAGTTAATGTGTATGTAAGAGCACAGGTAGGTGTGGACTTCCCTTCAAAGCAAGCTTGGTATGATGAAATCAGTGCTGCAAGCTTCTGTTTTCTCCAGGCTGAGGGGAGTGGGCATGTTCTACTGCCTCAAGACAGGAGTTCTGAGCACAGCAGAGAGTGTTTGGTCTGGTCTTATTTTTATCCAAGTGAAGGATGTGCTTTTGTCCCTTTGCAGCAGCCCAGGTCTGCCAGTAAATCTACTTGTGCCTGATGCTCCTTTAGCCAGCACACCTTTGAGCAGCAGTGCTTGTGCCAAGGATTTGGGCACTTGAAAGGGATTGCTCTTGCCTCTCCAGCCTTGGAATTATAGGGTCAATAAACACTTCGGCCATTAGTGGAAGCAAACTAGCTCTTCAGAGTATGTCCCAAAACCAAGTGGGAAGTGAAGGGCTGAACCTTTCCAGCTGATGACCTTGCAGGGTGCTGTGGGCAGAGCAGGTTTCTCTGTGGTCACATGGAGACAGGCTTGCCTTGGCCTCCTGGGTAAGCTGAGCTTTAATCAAATGGGTGTGGAAAAAAGCTCTAAATGAGTGTCTGGGCACCGCGTGGGTCTGTTTGATGCTTGCACAGTGCAACTTTGTTCTGCGCTCGTGAAATGACTGCTACCAGATGACTTCCAGTGCAGCTTAATCTCCTGGGTATTTTGAGGACTTAGCAGTGTGGACCAGGGGCTGATCTGGCCATATGATCCCATGCTGGCACTGCAGAAATACCAGAGGAAGTGAATTGCTTGCTTCGAGGCCTGGATCCATGGCCAGCGTGGCTTGAGACTTGCCTGGTAAAGTGGCATTGGGAGGCTATGCTGGTTACTTCTGAGCAATGGTGTAGTGAATATTTATCAACTCAGGCTAGTGGTGCATTTTTAGAGACTTGCTGTTGGACTGAGCTGGTTTGGCTTTTTTTTTTGTTGTGTCCTCTGGCACAGTAGTAACTAGTGCTGTGTCTGGTCTGGATGCACTGGAAGCATAAAGGGGAAATAAACAGAAATACTTTCCTTTATCTCCTTGCAGTGAGTTCATGAAGGAGCTGTTTCTGGCTTCCTTGTTGAAATCTTACCTATAGCCCTTCCTACTCCATTTGGAATGGGACTATTTCATAGAGTCTTAGAACATGTTCATGGTGTTTTCTGATTGAGTTTCAGCTTGCCAAAGTTAATCTGGTTTATAAAGATGTCTCTGCATGGTAGAGTAGATTGGTCTTGTGAAGATGTGGGTTAGTTCTGGTTTTAGGTATGGGCTTAAGAGCTGGCACAGCAATTTTAACTTGCAGCACTGTATTTTACTTTGAAAACTCTTCTCTGAGGGTTGAAGGTGTTCACCTGGCACTGAAGTAGAACTTTTTACTTACCTGCTGCTTGCAAATCTCTGCTTGTTCTGTCATTTGCACTGTTTTTTCCTAGGGATGTCTGGACCAGAGGGTCTTGCTGGGTGATGCCCTGTCTGGAAACTATTGAGTTTCTCGGTGGTGTTAAACTGCTTGTTTCAGGTGATCAGTAAGTCCTCTCATAGGGCAAGTGCACTAGCACTTGGATGTAAAAAAGAATGCCTTCCTCTAGCAAATATTATTTTTGCTGCAGGAAAACCAAAGTTGTGCTTTGGGGACACTCTAAGCAGCTGTTTTTTTCCTGCTGTGGCAGCTGAAGACCAGTCTCATCAGTGAGTGCTGGGGACCAGGGTGGGGCCTTGCTCAGCAGTAGTTACCCGAACAGGAGGGTTGTGTCAAATCCATTGTATAGTGACAGAAATGCTTATGATGTTGTGAGGAAAGAATTCCTCACTTCCCAAAGGATACTGCTGCTGAGGAGGGCTGCCTTGAGCTAATGGAAATGTGAAGGTACTGATAAGAGAACAACCTGGGCCAGCTGTAAATTCGTGGATGAGTCAGCATCTGCCAAAGTGTTGGCAGCTCAGAGTTATTGGTTTCCTTGCAGTCCCAACCTTGTTTCCTTAATGTTGGAGCTGGGACCTCTGGGTAGGTAAGGAGGGCCTGAATGCGACAGCTCTGCAAGCTTTGTCCTGTCTTTGGAGCTGAAAAGTGCAGGAGCTGCTCTTAATGTTTGATAGGTTGCTACTGAGAGTCTTCACCATGAAAGTTGTCAGTGTCAGCAGGAATGTGAATCCTGGGGCATCTATGATCTATAAATGGAGGAGTCACTTTGATACCTGGACCCTGGCCTGGGTTATGCAGAAGTTCACACCTGATGACTGTAAGGCTGAGCAGCTGATTGTTAAAATTCAGAATATAGTGCAGGTATATGGGCAGGTGTTTAAGTCTGGAACAGGTTGTTGGAGCTGTTTGCCTTGCCTTTGAATGAACTTCTGGGTAGGTGATGAATGGACCAGAGACCGTTCATCTCAGGTGGTGTTTTGTCATTGCTCTGAGTCAAGTCACTTCTGAAGAATTCCTGAGTCTGTGGTGCTTTTACTTTGTGCAGGAACAACTGTAGTTAGACTAGATTATCATGGAACTCCTTGCTTGGGCAGGCTTAATGAATCTGGAGATCCACCATGAATGTAGTAGCTAAAACAGGTGAAAGGACTGTCCTTTTGCAACTTAAACTCTTAATGGCAGAGCTTGTGGAAGAGACTTTATTCCAGCAGTAAATGCTTAGACTTTAATCTCTTTGTGGTCCCTCAAGCTTTTCAGTCGTCATCTTCAGGTCAAACTAAATTTATCCCAGCTTGGACTTGTGTTGAAGGAGCCCCTTTGAGCACTAAGAGGCTTACATGTGATGGAGAAGAGATGGCAGAAGTTTGTGACCTTTCATTAATGCTATTGGGGAAGCACGTGGGGAGGCACTTTACTGGGCTGACAGTGAGGCCATGCTGAGATCAGTCCCGCAGCAGCCTGAGCAATGTGAGAGGACAGGCTGATTCAGCAGTCCTGGATCCACGCAGTCAGTGTTATCCTCTTCTGGACAGAGCTAGGGCTGCTGCTGCAGGTTCAGCTTGTCACACCTAAAGCTGGATCTCTGTAAAGATCAGTTTGCTGCTGATGATAATCCTTGGTGAACTTGGTTGCCTTGTCAAAGCCAGCTGTGTTGGGATGCCTGGGCTGGCCACCCCCGAGGTTTGTGGGCTGCTGTTCCAGGAGCTCTCTGAGCACCAGGCTCAGGGTGCTCTCCCAGACTGTGGGGCGCACTGGTGTGGGGAGAGCTGTCATTGTAGAACCTATCTGGTGGCTTCTGGGACAGGGTCATGGTGCTTCACAACTGCTGCCTGTCTGGCTGCCTCAGTCCTCTCTGGAGAAAGGCAGAACCTCCTCAGTGCGGGCCTTAACCTTCGGTGGCTTTTTGTGTGGCACTGGAGAGGGGAGAGGGAGTGTGGCCTTGACAGAGGCAGGAGTCAGCATCTCCTGCTGGAGCAGCTGCCTGTCCTTGAGCAGCTGCTTCGCAAGGAGTGTGGTTTTAAAGTTGTTGGATATGTTTATCACTTCTCTGAATAAGAACGTGAGCAAGGGCAGTTTCTTAACTGGCTGGTGGTTTGTTTGCCAGGCTTTAAAGCCGGGTCTTGCTGTGTGAGGAAGGTGCTGCTACCTACACTGGCTTTTGAAACCGCCTTGTTCTTTCTGTAGGCATAACTTCCAGCTTTTGTAGAACTGGGCGTAAAGCTCCCACGAGAGCTTTTGCATGCCTGTTCCTGGTTTCAGGCAGTTGAAGGCAGTGCTTTGTTTAAAAGGAACTTTAAAGACATGTAGGTACCCCAAATGTCCCAGCAACAGTCATCTCTCTTTCATTAAGCTTTGCTCATTTAGCAGCAACAAAGCAGCTATTATTCTGCTCTAACTTGACAGTCCGTTGTGTGAAGAAATGGGAGATGCTTAAATGACTTCCTTTGGATGGGAGAGGCTTCAGGTGCCAAGTCCAGTGTGTAAAGGCTGTTAGTTGTGGCCCATCAGGCTTTAATGACTCTGTGGCTGCTTTATTTAAGGAAAACTGAAGGACAAATGCAAACCCAGACTAGCTGATGACTAAATCGGCTTCCTGTTTGCTCTTAACTGCAGTCAATTAATGACCTATCACTTGTTTGGCCCTCTAAAAAGTGTCTCTGATACTGTAATGTAAATTCCTCTGCTCTTCCGTGCCTTGCAGCCCCAAGGAAACATTCCAGACGCTGGATGCAGCTGACCTGATAGCACAGTCTTGGATCAGGGAACAAAATGCCCTAGGATGCAGAGACCCAAAAGGTAGCTCTGCTTACCTGGAGGTACTAAGGCAGGGTGAGGCTGTTAGCAGGAGCTCACCTGAAGCTGGCAGAACTGTTCTGCCTTCCCTAAAGAAATGCTGGATGCCAGGTACACATCCAAAATAGGGAAGTTCCACACCTATGCCCCAGAAAAAGAGCGCACTTACTTCCCTTGGTCTTGTTGGCCTTTGGGTTTAAAGTATCATGTTGCTAGGTCTTTGCCTATATAAGCATGATGCTTCTCTCTACTGGAAAGTGGCTCTAGTAATTGGATTTTGTATGAAATATGCAGATGGAAGCAGGTCAATGTTCTGCAGAGCAGGAACTTGGCCTAGAGCTGTTGTACGCTGCAGTGGTCACCGATTGGTGGTGTTCCTGAAGATCCAGCAGTTTTCTTACTTGTACTGAGCTCTGTCACTGAGGGTTTGGTGCTGTAATTCTGTGACACTCTCTATTACTCCTGGAAGAGGGAGATAGAGCAGCAAGACTGTTGCAGTGCCTCTTGGTTTCTGAAGTAGCTGTTAGTCAGCTGCTCAAGTTTTTGTGGTTGTGGAATAAGGCAGACTCCTTCATCTGGCTGTGAAACAGATCACGCAGCAGTGTCTTCACTTCAGGAACTTTTCAGATTACAGGGGAGATGCTTAGTTATATTTCAGAAAAACCTCTTGTAGGTTTATGCTGAAAAAGTGCTTTTCTAAGTCCCCGATGATCTCCACTGCACTTTGGGAATACAGTTGGCTCCTCTGAAAGCTTTCACTTGGGTATTTGTTTGTCTTGTGTGCCGAAGGCACTTGAGAGGCTTAATTTTCAGGGATGCAATTCCCAGCCTTTACAACTGGAGAGGCAGAGAAGTGTGAAAGGCCAAGTAGTGCTGCTGCTGGCTGCTGCCTTCCTATTTGTCATCTGAAGGCTTCTCCCACTGCCTCTGGCTTCTCCAGGTTTGGTTTGAAAGTTCAGCCTTGGTCAGAGCTCTAGTCCATGGGGTGAATCTGGTTTTGTCAGTGAATGGAGCTTACAGCTGAGCTGGGCTTATCCTTCCGCTGCCTTCAATACTTGGGGCCCACATTCAAGGAGGGGTTTCGCCTGTATTCAGGCTCTGGTGGAAACCAGCATGCGGGAGCAAAGGGAGAGCTGTCCTGGCCATGGAGGTGGTAGGAATGGGATCTGACTTGGTTCATATTTGTGTAACCATTGTGAGAAAACCCAGAGGAAGGAAAACCTTGTTTGCTGCATTGTTAGCTGGCCTTCACAGGTCTGGAAGGCTCAAATATCTGAACAACTTTGTGCTAGGCTGAAGCAGCACCTTTCCAGACTGATGGTACAGAGATGCTGCTACTATGGGCTGGGAACTGAATCATGCTCCCTGCTTCCTTAACCCACAACCTGTCTGTGGATTGTGGCTTCTGCTGCCAGGCCTTGTGGATCCTTCCCATGCAGGCTTAGCCTGTAATTTCCTAAATATTTTCTTGTTTGAAGTGCCTGGTTGGTGCAGCCATGCTGCATACCAGATCGGGGGAGTGAACCAGGCTTAAAACTTAGTCCCTGTGGCTTGGTTTTAACCAGTTGAGCTCCCCAGCCCAGCTTCCTGTGTGGAAACTCACCTGCCTAAAGTGGTGTGAGTGGGGAGGGTGCACTGGGGCTGTGGGAGCTCTCCTTGCCTGCAGGTGAGAGCTCTAGAGATCCTCACCTCCAAGAGCCTTTGGAATGTCTTAAATCCAGGGTTCTGAGTTAAAATCTGGAAAATGCAGCTTTCCGTGTGGGCAGTGGTGTGGAAAGCTGTGTGGCCTGGCTACAGGGATCTCCTGGACCGGCAGGAGGGAGTCACCCAGGAGAGACACTTGCTCCAAGGCCAGTGAGGGAGTGTTTTGTTAAGGTCTTTGTTCCATCATGCTGTTGAAATCAAACCCAACAGGCTTGGGAGGCAGGAGCGCAGTCTCTCCCAGATGCGCGGGCACGAGCCCAGCGCAGTGCTGCTCCCTCTGCCAGGATGGTTGGCTTCCAGTGGCAACTCCAGGGAAAAATCCAGGTTGGAATGGCTTGTGCTGGTGGTTGGTGCTTGGAAAAAACTGCAGTAAAGCATTTGGGTTGGGCTGTGTCAGGTTACTAAGTGAAGTTATTTAGTATTTGGTAGACATTTAGTTATTAATAACTTGGTTATGACTCTTTAGACTGAATTTTTGTTGGAAATCTAATTCTTCCTGCTCTAGTGTCTGATTAGTTTTTTTCTGCCTGCAACAATTGATTGCTTTGTAACAAATCTCCAGACTCTTGACTTTTAAAAATAACTAGTCCAGAAGTCTGTTCTCTTTGGGTTTTTTTTAGTTGATATTTTGGCTGGATGACCTGTATCTGTCTTTCATTCTGGCTGGGAGTATTAAAGGGGAAGCAGCTTGGGCTGGCTGTTGGCTTCCGATGGGAAAAGGTCTAATTAAAAACTGCTGGTTATCTTGAGTGGATTCTGCTCTGTGCTTCTGCAGTCAGAGCTGTAACTCGATTGCAGGGAGTTTGTTTTCAGTGTGGATTGAAGTCATCAGAGGGAATCATGGATTTTTTACTTGAATCTGATTTGGTTTGATTAAACAAAACAGTTTATTTCCTAAAAAATGTGGATAGTGAGGGAAAATGTGGCTGGATGCTGCAGTATGAGTGCTTCCTGTCACAGATAAATTTGTTCCCTATTTTCCTTATTTCTTCAGTCGTGGATTTCATCCAAGCTGTTGGGATTCAAGTTGTGCTGTGTGTAACTACTCTGTGTCCATGCTTCACAGAAGATGAAGCTTGGTGGGAATTATTTTTTGAGACCTAGCAAGATCTCTGGTCCCAGAGGGAAGGGAGTCTCCTGCTGCCAGGGATCTGTGCAGAGCACTTGTGCGTTTTCATAAAGGCAGGAATGTTACATATTCATATGGACGAGTTATGGTTGCTGTGGGAACTGAGTTGGCTGAGCACTGTGTCTTGATCTTCTCCTCCCTATGTTAGAGATGTCCAAAACAAGCAATCAAAAAACTATCTGGAAAGAATTGATGCAGTGAAATACCATGCTGGAGATGTGGTGTGATGCTGTTACAGGTGCATGGTAGTAATGTGACTGAATTGGCTCTACAGCTTGTACTAATACTACTAGGAGTAGGAAACACCCTGGTGGATGCTCTCCTGGTGGAGTGCTGTAGAGGAGGCTGCAGCTGGGAGGGCAGAAGATGACCTGTTGCCAGCAGGTTACGATTTTAAATGCTCTGATCCTGCCTGCGGTGCCTCAGTCCCCTCATTGGGGTCTGGGAATGCTGGTGCTCCCAAATTGCCATGGGGTGAAGGCAAGTGTCCTGCCTCTGGCAGCAGCGGCCTGTGTCACACGTAGGTTACCCAGCTGCCACCTGCCTTTGCCGGGGCTTTGCTCATGGGCATCCGAGTGGCATGGGATGTGGATGCAGAAAAGGAGGCCAGGAACGCTGTTGAGCTGTCTGGGATGGCTGGGCCTTCACGTGAGGGATAATGTGACAGACTGGAGCGCCTGCAGAAGAGCCAGGAGCAGTGTGTGGAGTGAGGTGTACATCTGATGGCACAGTGGGAGGCTGTGGGGGCAGGGGGAGGAGGTGGAGACAGCTGCTGCTGCTTGGGAGTTGGCTTATAAATGCCCTCTGACTCAGATTTTGGGTAGCACAGCTGAGCATCTTGTGGTTTCACCAGCCCCCAGATCCCTGCGTTAAACTGGAATTCTCAGACTATGAACCTGCTGTGTTTCCTTAGGCTGTTGGCACAGGCTTAAACCAAGGCGAGAATCCACATCCCCAGTACTATAGGCCTGTGAACGCCCTGCAGGGGAGGGGAGGGCTGGGAAAGGGGAGACCAGGCAGGTGAAAGGTAAACAGGCCATGAAAAATTCCTGATGTGAAATGGGTCTGCTCAGTTCTCTTCCTCCTGTACAGTCAGGATGTGCCCGCTCGGGCTGGACCGAGGATAATGGGCTGCTCTCTGGGTAGTGGGGGTTGAAGGTTATCCTTGTTACTCAGGAGTAAACAATGCCGAGTCAGTGAGGCACAGTGGCCAGGCTCAACCAAACAGATTATGCCAGCAGAATTGCGAAGCTTTGCATCGGCTTTGAATTGGAGCCAGCAGGTGGAAGCTGGCCAGGACTAAAGTGTTTTTGGGTTTTGTGGGTGGAGGGAGGCGGGGACAGGAGAGCTGGGTAGCACTAAAACTAACTGTGCTCTGTCGCTGCTGCTCTCGTCGTTGCTGAGGGGATTGCTGCCTCCAGCCTGGTGTCTGCTGTGCCGACGAGCCCTGCTTTGTGCTGCCTGCCTCCCCTGATTCACTGGAACTGCTCCTCTTTCCTCTTGCTACCGTCTTGTCTGTCAGGGGAGATCTTAGCCTTTTTCCTTACCTTTATTTTGTAAGAGCTGATGCAGTTCTCTTGCATGGCTGAGTGACGTCACTGTCAGCACAGTAAGCATCAGCAGCCTGGTCACATGCTGACCCAGTCAGTAATGCAGACGGGATAGGAAGGTGGAGGGCCGAGGGGGGTGGGGGGCTGGATTCTGGACATATGGTAGCCCTCCCTTTTGGGGTGCAACTGCTGGTTGCAGGAGCTGTGGCTTCAGAGCGGCACGAGACCTGGCTCAGGGCTTAACGCTTTGGAAAACTCCTGCTTTAAAAAGAAAAAAAGCAGCCCTGAACTCTCAAGCTTCTGTTTGTTCTCCATCCGAGCAGACATCCAGGATTCTGAAGAAGCAGTGGCAAGCAGGATGCTCTTCCCTACGTCCACGCAAGAGTCTTCCCGTGGCCTCCCAGACACCAACGATCTGTGCCTTGGCCTGCAGTCCCTCAACCTGACAGGGTGGGACAGACCCTGGAGCACCCAGGACTCTGACACTGCAGCACAAACCAGCACACAGTCCGGTGAGTCTGCTGACACACGCAGCAACAGTTGTTGGATTCTGTGTGTGTTTTTGGCTGGTTTCAAGCTGATGTGGAGCGATGTGCTTGTGTAACAGGGTGCCGGCGGTGGCTAATGGGGGCTTCTCGAGCCGTGGTGCTTGTGTAATGTGACAGCTGAGTTGGGGAGGCTGTGGCTGCCTGTGCCACAGCCCCCTCTGCTCTGCTGTCAGCTCACTGCAGATGAGAAGTGCCCGGGGTTGTTTTGCTCAGAGCTGTAATGCTGCTGGAGGAATAACCTCACCAGGAGAAGAGAAAATCCTCTTGCTGTGTTTGGAGGGAGTGGGTGGGGGGGTGTGGTGTCAGGAGGCTGAACACGCTGGGTAGGAGTGAGGCTGAACTTCGCTCCAGCAGCCTGAGGAAATCCCAGGTGGCAGGGAGCTCTGCAGGTGGGGGGGTGTGCTTACAGAGGGTCCCCCTGTGCCTGATTGCCCGAGTCCCGGCAGCCCCGCTTGCCCAACTCTGCTGCGGGGTGTGGTACAGCCAGCACCCAACAACTTCAGCTGGCAGCTCCCCGGCTGGGTGGGAGACTTGGAGGGATCCTTCTCCACTCCCACGCTCAACTAGAAATAGCGGGCTGTGCCTGGCAGTGGGCTGCAGGAGATGCAGTGGAATGGCTTCTTGTTTTAACTCTTCTGGTCCAGCGCAAACCTACGTGATGGGCAGGGTGTGGGCTTGCAGCCACGCGCTGCTGGCTGGTGTGCCCTTCCCCCTTGATCCTCTCTAGTCTGCTTTGGCAGCTGGGATCGGCTGCAGGATCCCAGGGGTGCTGGGTGCCTCCACTGGAGTGATGTGGGGTCCAGTTAACTGTTTGAGACACCAGCCTTCCCTGTAAAATCCAAGGAGAAAGGAGTGCTGTGTGCGCAAACTTAATGCATCCTTGCAGCCTGGTGTTGGAGCAGAGGGGTAAAACAGGGAAGAGTTCACTTGCTAGCCTCTAAGGCATGTAAAAACCAGTTTCACAAATGGTGTGTTTGTTAAAGTATCAGTCTGTGGAAAGATCTAGTGCTTTGGCAGAGTTTGTACAAGTACAGCCTGGTTGCTACAGAAACTCATCCCTTTATAGCAGCATGCCACTGCTTTGTTAAAAGGGGAGTGCATTGCTGCGCAGACTTGGGTGACACAGAGGCCCTGGGCATGGAGTTGGTGCTGACAGGAATATAGATAGCTTCTTGGGGTGGCAGGGGGGAGCTGGGCAGTGGGGTTTGCCTGTGCACATGTTTGGAGGGGCAAGGGGGTGCTGTCTTGAGCATAGGAAGAGCTTCTGGGACACAGCTCTGAGTTGCTGCATGAGTTGTGAAACAGCAAAAAAAAAAGTGCTAGTGGGGTAGCAGAGTTTGAACAGTTTGATCTGCACAGCTCATTTGAGTTTCTGCATTTAATTTCCACAAGACTTGGCATGTGGGGCCTGGCATGGGCGCTTGAGGTCTGCCTGCAGCCCAGCTGCGGTAGCTTTATTAAGCCCTGCTCTGCTCCAGTGAGCAAACCTCCACATGGTCCTGTGGGCTTCCCCTAATGAACCAGGGAATACCACACACTCCTGCCTGTACTTTCATTGCCAGCTGAGACCTTGAAGGAGGAAGGAGAAACAAGTTGTTAGTGTGCAGTGGGCCACCCAGGTGCCTCAGAGCTCTGCTTTGAGCCCCTTCTGGCTGTTGGCAGACTGGAGCCCTGCTGTTCCCTGTATCACAGGGTCTTTAATGGATGTAGAGCACACTTGGAGCAGGTGACATCCCCTGGAGTGACCCTGCTGGTCACAGCCCTGGCACTGGGCTCAGCGCGCTGCAGAACGAGCCTGTCACACATGGAGGCAGGCGCTCAGTGCGGATGTCCCAGCTCCACCTGCTCCTCTGTAGCCATCTCCAGAGCTCTCTTGGCCGGCTTCCTGCCAGCCTGCCTTGGCAGAGGCGTGGATGTCTCCGCAGTGCTCCGGCAGGCAGACGAGCAGCGCTGGCATGAGCTCGGGGCGGGCTCTGCGCCTCGGAGGTTGGGTGATGGGGCTGGCATGGCCATGCTGGTGGTGGGAATTTACTGCTAAGGGGGTGGAAGCGCTGCTGGTTTCAGGAGAGAGGTTGAGTCGGAGAGGTTCTGAAGGTGCTTTGGTGACCTCCCTGCTCACAGAGGGTGTATCTGGTGTCAGGTGCCCCCACTGGCTGCGGTGCTTTATGCCAGAGCTCCTGCCTGCTGCAGAGGCCTGGGTAAAGCGGTGGGAAGGATCTTGCCTCAGGCACAGCCCTGGGCTCTGATGATCTCTGCCCACTGGGTGCTTGTGGCAAGTGTGGTAACAGCTGGTGGAAGATGGCACCCAGTGCTGTCTGAAGAGGCCTGTTCCTTCACTTCTGGCTCGTGGTATTCCTATTAGTACACGAAGAAGAGATGGCTGGGATGTGATACCTGCCCAAGTGCAGCTGTATTGCTTGTACAGAGCAGCCTCTGGCCTTCAGTGGCTATGCAGAGGGTCCAGTGCCCAGTGGCTGGGGGTATTGTGTTCCCAAGACAATGTTCTTCTCACTCCCACACTCCCTTTGCAGGCAAGCAGCAGCTGGGCCAGGAGTGCTTCATGGTCTGGGCTGCTGTTATTCTCCTTCTCTGAGAGCTGTGGGGATGGTATGTGCTGGCAGGGGAGGTAAATGGCTGATCCTGTGCACAGCTTTGTATTGCTTCAGCCACCCATACCTCCCATCTCTGTGGGGCTTTAGCCCTTCTTCAGTGCCTTGGAGGAGTGGCAAGTGGAGTTCCTTGGGAGCAGAGAGCTTGTAGTTCAGGACTGCTTTCTGAAAGGTTGTGGAACTCTCTGGGGGACAGAAGTGTCGTGTGTCTGAAAGCTGTGTGTGTCTAAGGGACTGGCAGATTATGGTGCTTCCAGGTGGCCTGTCCATGCTACGATGGAAAGAGGGGGATATGGAGAGGATGTTGCTGAGTGCTGCTGAGGCCTGGGAGGCTGCAGCTGGCCCAGCCCGTAGGGCTGGGGTGTCCGGCAGGCAGGTGAGGCTGCGGCAGTGCTGGGCTGTGGCTGGACATGGGGGAGGGCTGGCACTGCCAAGCAGGGCTGTTGTGCCGCTGGCACCCAAGCGTTTGGAAGGTTCCAGCAGTGACTCAGCTGTGCGGACCCACGGAGAGGTGGCTGGAAGGGTGGAAAGGCAACAAAATAGCTAACAATCAGGCTAAAAATATTGCTGATGTGGTCTCCTGCAGTGCTGTGCTTGAGTACTGATGAGCTGGGACCTCTCCTCTGCCTAGTCCCTGCCAGCCGGGAACTTCATCAGCTTGGGAAGGACCTTTGGCTGCAAAGCCTTCTGGTGTCACCTTGCTCCCGGGGCGTTGTCAACCATGCAGCTTGGTGCAGTAGGAGCAAATGCCTGCTCATGCTGATTGGATGTTGGACAGCAGTGGGGCTGGTTTTTATGCCCCAATCCTGCTTATGTCCCCCGTTCCCAAAGGGCTACTGAGCCCCTTGCACTCAGACAGCGTTATTTGTGAGGAGTTTTCCTTCTGTACTCAGCCTGTAATGCACAGAGGGCATGTGCTGACCTCTGGGGAGCGTGCCAGAGGCACTGCTGGTGCCTGGAGAAACTCTCTAGAGGCAGTGGCTGCTGCAGGCTCGAGCTGCTGGCACTTCCTGGCTGTAGGATTGAACTGCTGTCTCACAGCAGGCAAAGTGTCTCAAACCCTCTGCTGCCACTAGATCTGTCAGGCTGGAAATACTTCAGCAAGTCCCAGCAACCTGCTCTGTGACCTGGGGAGGGACTTGTGCAGGAAATTGGCCTTTAACGCTTCCAGTCCTGCCATTCTGTATTTCTGGAGGCAGTGTTTCCCTGTCTTTAGCCTTCCAGTAGGTGGACACGTGTGCTGAGATCTCGGAGATCAGAGGCAAGGAGGGGTTAAGAGGAACTAGCTGGAACTGCCCTTGATGGTATCCTTTACCTTCACTGCCCTGTTTCTCAAGGGGTGCAAGCAAATGGGGTCTCGATCCAGTTTTTGCCTGGAGAACAGCAGTGTGCAGCAGATCTGTGTGCAGATTTTGGGTCTCCCTGCCTGGCTTTCAGCCTGCATGCCAGCTGCTTGGTCTGGCTTGTCTGTCCTGCCCTACATTGGGAGCTGTCCCTATGTGGGACAGCAGACTTGCCCACAGGGAAATCATCCTAA
The DNA here is from genome assembly GCA_013397315.1 of Donacobius atricapilla. Lineage (NCBI taxonomy): Eukaryota > Metazoa > Chordata > Aves > Passeriformes > Mimidae > Donacobius > Donacobius atricapilla. The sequence goes on along the minus strand of WBMY01010899.1, from coordinate 61,580 downwards.
AACTGATCTGTTAATGCTACATCTACAATGTTAAGCTGGGAGTGTTTTTAGCAGGATCAGGTCTTCTGGAGAGGATGTTGGGCTCTCTAGGTGAGCCCAGCAGGTGAGCTCTTCCTGATGGCATCTGATGGAGCACCTTGCTGTATCTGCAGCTGTACTTGTTGTGTGACCCTAAAGCTGCTGGTGCAGCAACAGATTTGAGCTTTTCCTTGGATTTGCTCTTGAGACTGCAGCTCCAGCCTCATCTGTGCCCTCTGCGGGGTGGCTGCTGCTGTCTCATTCTCCAGCCTGCAAGGCTGCAGCTCCTGTCACTCTGGTTCTGGGGAAATGGCCCATGATAGGAAAATGCTGCTGAATCTTCTCAGCCCGATTCTTCTGCTTCCCAGAGCATAGCAACTAATTTTTGCAATAAGCTTGCTTATCTGTAGTTACTTAAAATCTACCAGGCTGAAGCTGCGGGCAGTCTGTTGTGTGTTGCCTTGCAGATAGTGAGGCCTCAGAGCATGAATCTCTCTGAAGTCTTTAAGGCAAAACCCTGTCTGAAAGATGAAAGAAAAGACCTGTTGCACAGGAAGAATGGTTGTTGTCATGAACTCCTTGCCTTTCTTCTTGGTAACAGCAGGAGGGATTCATAAGCTGCTCCCTGAGGTCAGACTGTTTTCAGTGTCCTCAAATGTTGTGTGTGGTAGAGGGTGCCTGAGCTCCCCAAGGGGGAGTTGCTGCTCAGGCTGGGGTGGCTGTTTATAAATACAGCATGGCAGTCACTGGCTTTCCTCAGGCTGCTGGTTGGAGTGCTTGGATGCAGGGCTTGGGGCAGAGGATTTGGGCCCCCAGTTCTCCATCTGTTTAATTTGCTGCTTGGCTAACCCATGCCAAGGTCCACAGAGCTCTCCTTGCTGTTTCTCCTGCTGTCTTTTGGACAAGTGGCTTCAGAAGACCTAGCTGTGTCCTGGGCTTCTGTGCATTCCTGCTTGGCTGTGTGTAAATCCTTCTCCGTATGCTAGAGGAAGATTTCAGAGGCTCAGCGTGATGGAGAGCTCAGTGTCTGGACAACACTAGGTTGGCATCGGAATATCCAAGGATGATTTTTCCTGCTCTGTAATGAGCCTGGTTCTTTGGGAGCAGCTTGCTGATGTTCAGAGTGTAGTAATGGAAGCACAGATGTGGTGGTGGTGGTGTTGTTTCCTTTGTGAAGGTTCTGGATGATAACAGTGTAAGGGCACAAAGCTGGGAGCTGGTTTGACTCGGGGTCTCCTGCTTGGTGCTGGCATTCCAGGAGTACCTGGGACAGCCTTACTAAAAGCTTGTTCCACGCCATCCTAGCGCTTGTAGTGCTTTCCTAAGGACTTACTTGATGTGGGTACTTAATGGGCTCTTGTTCCCTGAATGTGTTTCCATAAGAGCTGCTCGAATGCAGTGGGCTGATTCTTCAGTGCTTGGCTCCAGCCACCAGTGCTGGGGAGTGGGAAGCACTTAATAGCTGCACACTGCTCATGTGGCAGTGGTATTTGATCCTTAACAGAATAAAATATGTATCAAATAAGTAAAAGTATCAAACCTGAGCTTCCAATTGGTTTCTAATGGAAGTTGCTCTCAATCCAACTCTTAAAGCTTCCATTTGAGCATCTTCTCCTAAAACAGATTTATTTTTATCTGTGCTGATGCTGTAAAACAGAAGATGCAAATAGAGGAGTAACTGGAACAGGAACCCAACCAGCATCTCTGCTTGTATCCAGCCAGAACCGAAGTGGGTCAGGGCAACCCCAGACCTGTGCTAGAGGCAGCTTGTGGGAACAGCCACCCTTGGCTTCCATGTCAGGTAGGGTTGTTTGATTGTGACCTCTGGAGCAGCCTTGTGGCATTGTCCAGTGGTTATTTGGAAAACATTTCTTTGCTCACGCTGGAAGTGAGCCTTAAAAGACATGTTCCCTTCCAAGGAGAGCATTGGAGTTGCTGTTTGGTGGGTCTGAACTGCCCCAGGAAATTCATGGCTTAGTCTTTCCTGTGATTGATATTGGAGGTAGCAGCAGGGAGAGTGGTTTAATGTGTGCAAGCCCTGGCCTGGAGTAGGATTCATCCCCAAAATTGCACCAGTCAAATAAGAGATGAGCTTTTCCTCCAGCTCTTGCACTGCTGCATGTCTAAGCAGTGGATGTGAGGGCAGAGCTGACCCAAAAGGCTGTGCTGCAGCTCCATCCAGGAGCATGAGAGCTCTCTAGAAGAGACCTTGAATGTGTTCCTGGCTCAGTGTCTTTACTGCAAGCTCCACAGAACATGCTGGCATGAGTGCTTCCACATGGAGCTGGGTAGGGAACAGCTTTCGGACCTGCTCTCCCAGTGTGCCTGCAGCCTGTGGGCCCTCTGCAGTCCTCTTGGCAGGCTGGGGTTTTTTGGAAGGGACCTCTTGAGGTTGTCCAGTCCAGCTCTTGCTCAGAGCAGGGTAGGAAAGCTGCTGGAGGGTGGTAGAAATAATGTAGCCCAGGGGGGCTCCAGAAACTAATTCTGCCTTCATGTTCCCACAAAAACACCCCTTTAAGTGGGTACCTCCCCTGAGCTGGCTCGGAAATGATCCCCTTCCAAAGGATGCTGTGGTCCTTGAGCTGTCACTGCACAGCGGCCGAGTGGTGCTGCGGTAGGGCTGGGGCACTGGGCAGGGTATCTCTAGCCAGGGTTGCACCTTTTATCCACATCTCCAAGCTCACTTCCCTTACGCCTGGTCCCTTAGGTGATGGCAAAACAGCTGAATCACAGGTGCTGTCTGTGCTGCTGCCAGCGCAGAGGCTGCTCTTGGGCACGGCAGCTGGTGCCGTGCATTTGAGATGGCCATGGGGATGTGCAGGCTCCCTCCTTGCCCCTCTACCTGGCATTCTCCCCAAGAGTGAGGCAAACTCGCAAGCTGTGATGCCAAGGGATGCAGACCTCTGGAAGGTAACTGGGAACCTGCAGGCATCACAGTGCCCCATCCTAGTGGGGTTTGGGAGTGCCAGTCTAGCAGTAGCTTTATGCCAGCTGAAGGCCTCAGTGAGGCTTGTGTGCCATTTTCCAAAGAAAATTGAGTTTGGGACTGAAGTCTGAGTTTTTTTTCAGTTGTTCTTCCTTTACTGCAGCCTGCAGAGGGGTCTGGCCAACACCCTGCCCCCTTCCAGAGAGTCTCCCTTCTTAAGGTGGTATCCTGGCCTTGACACCCACAAACTGTGATGCAGCTGAGGATGAGTCACTCACCCTTGTTATCACGTCAGGTAACACACACAGCACAGTTTGCACCCTAGATGTTGCGGCAGATAATTGAGAGGAGTTTGGTACTTAAATATAGAAGAAGTGTTTGTTCTTGAGGCTTGCAAAGCTGAAGCTTGTTGTGCAGAATTTGACCTGAATATGTTGGCTTTTAAATCTCTCTGGAACAGATACATGTTATAACCTGCTGTATTTCAGTGTTCTGATCTTTTTAAAGACAACTGTGGTTGTGGCAGCCTGCTTAGTGAATGCAATTACCTGGGTACTTGTAATCCTGAATTGCATTTTAGCTGTCTTTTCTGATTTTTATATTTACCTTGGGCAGCTGTTTTCCCTTCCTAGAAACACTCAGGAGTAAATCCTCTGCCTCAGGAAGCTGTGAACCTGGTTGTCAGCTGGGTCCTGCTCTCAGTGCCAGCGGAGGACCAGTGCTCTCAGATGTTAATGCAATAATCTTCTGCTTCTTCACAGTGATGCTGCTGTTTCTATTTTTCAGGGCAAGTGACTTACCATGTTGATGCCAGAACCAAGAATAGACCTCAGGTGTCCTGACTCTAATTCAGTGGTTCAGCTGTGGGATCATGCTGCCTTTTTTTATTCCCCTGCCCCCTTCTTAGCGAACCAGAAATAGCTGCCTGAATATCTTCAGTTTTTCTTTGCCCCAAATGAAGAATCTGTGAGGGCAGAGGTTCCTCTTTAGTAGTTCAGAAAAAAAATGGACTGTGCTGTAGGTCTTACTTAGATAGTGGTTGCTGCTGGTTTGATTACATCTGCAGTTCTGGGACCTGCTTTTCTCTAGAGCTGGTAGTTAGCTCAAGATTATTGGGGCTTCTGTGGTATACAGCTTGTAGAAGACTGTGTGCCTTGGACTCTGCATAGCTTTTCTAATAACAGCACTGTTTTTTCAGTGAAGTAATGGGAATATAATGAAGTTTGGAGGATTTTTGCTGGACAGATCCTCTGGACATATCCTGTGTGCTGCTCAGGTGAGCTCCAGGGTTCTGAGGACTCCGTTCCCTCTACCTTTGGGCCTTGTCCCATGGCTGCTCCACTTAAGAGGAAGAAATTTTTCTGCTGCTGCTCTTGCTGCAGCTTTTTCTTGTTTTTTTTTATGCCCCTGTAAGAGTTTGGTAGACAGGGAGAATCCAGTGTCTGCCTTCCCTGTGCCAAGCAAGGCCTGTCCCTGTCCTGTGTGCTCCAACCCCACATCTGCCCCTGCCCGTTTCAGTCAGTGTTCCTGTGCTGTGACTTTGCAGACTTCTTGCAGGCAGCTCCAGGTCCACCAGCTGCAGGTGAGAAGTGCTAAAATTTAGGATTAAATGGGAATGTTGGTCACCCCTTCCCTGCTGTGAGCTTTGTGCTGCTTGGTGCTTGTGCCTGAGGAGAGTAAGCTCACCCTGGCAGCTTGTCTGGCTGTGTCACTGCTGAACTACAGCTGTAGGAGGTGGTTGAGGTGCCCATTTGCTTTTCAGACATGCAAATGTTTCTCTTGCCACGGAGTTTCTGTGTCTGTAGGAGGTGCTGCTTTTTGGCTGACTAAAACATTCAGCTTGCTCTCTTCCCACCAGGCCGGAGCTTGGTTGGGTGGTAAAAACTGCAGACAAGCTGTTTTTCTGGAATTGCAGCAGGCTATTGTTTAGGACATTAGCTTTTTTTTTTTTTTAACTTTACAAGCTTATTTGATGCATGACAAAAGAAAGTGCACTGTATTCAGTCTCCAGGGCCTCAGTCACACTGCCTCTCTCCTCTTCTGCCCTGCCCCAAATGTGTGTATGGTCCTGCAGCCTCTGGGCCTGGCAGGTGTCACTGAAACCTGGCTCCTCTGCCTTATTTCTCCTGGTAAAGAGCATTCCTGTTGATCTCTGTGGGGATATCCAGGCAGAAAGATGGACTTCCAGCCTATGCAGTAATTGGTGGATGCAGGGGGAGGTCTTAGCAGCTTGCTATCCTTCTTGTGCTGAGTAATCTCTGAGCAGATAAACTTCTGGAGATGGCAGTGTCCCTCTGCCTAACCTTGCTGGGGGTGCCAGCCTGCAGAGGTGACCCTCTGAAGGTCTTGCTCAGACAAGTCCCGGACTCTTCAAAGTAAGCCAGCCCTGCAGTAAGTTTCTAAAGGCTGGAACACCTCTCCAGAGCATAAATTCCAAAAGTGTGTCTGCTCCTCTGGCCCTGGGGCTACAGCCAGCACAGTGTCAAGCTTCCTGCACAGTCTGTGGGTGCCAGCTCAAGGACTGGGCCTGGCACACTGCTCCTGCAACAGGAGCTGCTTGGCCCACTCACCCTCTGTGTGTCTCTGATGGGTGTGGCTGTGTGGCAGATGCTGTTCTCAGCCATGGGGAGCTCCCACTGATGTTCTGAGTGTGGAGAAAGAACTGGAGTGGAAGGACCTGGGCAGCTGCTGGATAAGAGGAATTTTTGCTCTGGGCAAGACTCAGTTTCTGGATAATTTGATGAAACTGATGTACCAGGGAGTAAAGAGTGTCAGCACTGATCTCGTGCTGTTGGCTGGGTGGTGTCCCACAGAGCTGAGCTGAAGCATTTTGTTCAAAGGCAGTGTGAAAGTGGCTGAGGTTCTGGTCAACTCTGTTCATCAGGTGTAAACTCAGTGGGTGCTCCAGGTGAAATGTTTGGATGTGGCACTTGGTGCTCTGGTCTAGCTGGCAAAGTGGTGATTGGTCAAAGACTGAAGTCTATTTTGGAGGTCTTTTCCCACCTAAATGATCCTGTTGCTCTTAAGGTGTTATTCAAGGCAATAAACTGTAATTTGTCATCAACATAGTGGTTGTTTTCCCAGAGGCCTTCTTTCCCTGAGCTGTCAGCAATCCTTGGGGCTCATCTTTACATTCAGTGTGGTAGTTTAGTGGTTGGTAACCAGTAATTTGGGGTCTACAGGTAGAGTTGACCTCAAGAGTTGAAACCACCACTGTGGGCTCAGTGTAGCCACTTGTTTCCTTCAAGTGTCTGGCTCAGGTATGCTGTGTCTGAGAGTTTTAAATGTGCTCCCTGGGCTTCTTTAGGGGCTGTGGCAGGATGCAGGAATAATGGTGTATCCAAACAGCAGTTACTAGGGGAAGCTCAACTAAGGTAGAGTCTTAGATTGAAAAATGCTCCTTCTCCAGGGGGTGGCTTATGTGGCCAGGACCTGGCAGTGCCATGTGGTGTCACGGCTGTTCCACAGAGCTCAAACCTGCCAGTCCTGGGCTGGCATGCCCAGAGATGGAGAGGAGCGTGCTGGCTCTGCATCAGGCATTAGAGCTGCGGCAGTGAGTCAAAAGTCAGTGCCCAGATTCTATTAAAAGCTCCTTTTCTGCTGTCCCCTGCGGAGGAGCATTGCTATGTGCCTCCCTTGCTACATTGAGCAGAGGCAGGAAAAGTTCCAGAAGCTCTTGGTGTGTGTGAGTGGTGAATGGGAGTCATGTTGACCCCTGAGTTAAAATTTCCCCTTTAGGTGTGAAAAATACTTCTTTGCATTCGTATTCCTTTCTTACCCTGAGTAGTTCCATGATATTTGCTTTTTCACTTTGGGACTTTCAGGGATGCTTTTGACTCCAGAAGTTGCTGATACATCTTGCATATGTGTTGGGAATGATCTTTCCTTACATGAGCTGTCTGCTTGGAAGGGGAGACAAGACCAACTCCCTAGGAAGAAGTGTGACCACAATTCCTTAAAGGCTTTTTTTAGGTGGGCAGCCTGTGTGGGCTCTTGTGCCCTGTTCCTCAGGAGAGGTTTGGTGGGTTAGAGCAGGATGCCTTTGGGGTGGTGCTGAGGAATAAGATCTGTGTGTCTCATGCAGGTGTTTCCTAGGCTACCTGCACAGCCTGGCATCAGGGTACACAGCCTGGTCACTGAGCAAGGATAAAAGAGGAAATGCTGAGTTTGGCTCATGGCTATTCCTCGCAGTGTCCCCGTGAGCAGCTGTGGGTACCAGGTGAAGCTGAGTCAGGCCCACTGGGGTGATGTGGGGTCTTCCACAAGCTCAGTTTGTCCTGCAGATGTGTAACCAAGTGTTGCCAGTGCAGAGCTGTCAAAGCTGCTGGACTGGATGAAATCCATCCATATTAACAGCAGGATGTCAGCACTTCCAGGACGTGAGGTTAGGATTGGGACAGTTGAAGCTGGCAGGATTTTGTTTGGTGGTAAATGCCTAGACAGTAGATCCTTTTAAAGGCCAGCAATCCTGCCACTTCAGTGTGCTTATACTGGCCTTACTGGTTTTGTAGCTACTGTGGGAGCTGAGAAATCATGGGAGAAATGTGTATGTGGTGGCAGAGATGAGGGTGACATAAATAGGACAGAGCAGCTGGACCCAATAATGCCACTGGCAAGCTCCTGATGAGCCCCAAACCCTTGCTGCTATATCCTAAATGGATTTCTGGTTCCACATCTCTGCTAACCAGGAGATACAGAGCAGGGCAGCATTATCAGGTAACAGTCTGCCTGGCATTAGCTGCTCCAGGTCTCTGGAATGCTGTGCAGCTAGAGTCAGCACAGGGCTGCCGGCGTTCCAAACCCACGGTCCTCAGTGGCTAGGGAAGGAGGAGGGTGTCAGTGCAGGAGCATTTGTTGGCAGCAAGGCTTGGGCTGTGGGATCAGCTGCTTTGCTTTGCCTCTTGCGCTGTTTAGTGACTAATCAGATTTTGGAGCCTGTTGGACAGATTCAGCTGTCTCCCCAGAACAATACGCTGGCTGTATTTTTAAACACATCACGTGGCTTCAGAGAAGTCGGCAGAGCAGCGAGTGCGGCTTGCCGGGGCTGGGAGATGCTGTGCCCTGCTCGGAGCTGTGACTAGGAGGGAGCATCTCCTCCCTCTCTGTGTCACATTCCCTCGGTCCTGGGGCTGCAGCTGCCTGGGGTCTGCCCAGGTAAGGACTGCTGGGCTGGCCACTATTTTCCTGTGGCTGCAGGGCTGGGTGTGAACAGAGGTGCTGCCTGTCCAGGAGAGAGAAGGGCAGGAGGTTCCCTTCCTCAGCGTGGTCAGAGGTGAGTTCCTAGTCCCATGGTGTAGCCAAAATAGGGGAATCTTACAGGAATAAGGCTCTGCAAATGTGGGAAGATGTTGTGGCTGTTGCTGAGGGGCTGTGCCTTGAGGGAAATGCTTCAAGTAAAGGATTCACCTGTACCTGTCGGAAGTTACTGTTGGGGTGGTGAGGTTTTTTCCCCAAATGTGGGGCTGGAGATGCCAGCTTCATGGTAGGTCTGCCGTTGGATAATGCAGCTTGGGATTGGCACATCCCAGCATCTTGCCTCAGTCATGCTCAGCAGCTCTCCCTGGCGCTGACACCACGCTGTCCTGCTGTCTGACCGTAGTGCACTCGAGCATGATGGTGTTGTCACTCTCCTCGTTTGGCTGGTGGTTTAGATTATTAATCCTCATCTGCATAGGAACTGCTGAAAATCTGGGTTAAAACCTTGTGGTTCAGCTTGCTGAAATCAGGTGGGGCTTGGGGGATCTTGAGTGGATCCCAAATTTGCTTTGCTGAAAACTGAAAGCTTCAGGGCAAGCTGCCTTGTTTTGCAGCCTGTGAATAATTAAAACCATTTCTGAATGCTTTGCTTTTTTCACTTGGTTTGGGTACACATTCAGCTTGCTGAGACTTGCTCTTTTTTAATAGACTGGCTGGTATTGTGCCCCTGTGGGATCCCTGCCCTACATTCCCTCTCCTTGTGGTGGATGGTAGCTGCCCCCACATCACTGACCAGGATGTGACTTTATGACCTTTGGATGGCCTGGTCCTCTGCTCAGATGCAGCTCTCTTTGTAGGGAGGCATTTTCCTAGATCCTTCTCAGTGGGAGGAAAACCTGCAGTGTGAGGGAAGCAGTCTGACACATCCTTGTTTGCAGGCTCTGGGGCAGAGGCCTGATCAGACAGACTTGCTGTGAACACACACCAGGGACAGCAAAGCCTCTCTGTCAGCAGCCCAAGCTGGCACCTTCCTGTCTGCCCATAGCCAGCTCCTGGCAGGGATGATGTGAGCAGTGTCCCACCTCCGAGCCTGAAAATTCCTGCTGGTGGGCCAGGTGTGCCTGCCACTGGTGTGTGCCCCCATCCTGGGGAGCTTTCCCCCTGAGCCCCAGCCTGCTCCAGGACAAGTAGCAGGGAATGGCATGGACTGGGCACTGTCCCAGAACACTTCTGAGGTCTGTAATCTGGGATGTGGGATCTCTGAACTTCTCCCAGATAAGTGTGTTCTCCTGGCCAGTCTCTCGTAACCCACCTTTGTGTTTGTCAGCCACACCAGGCTGCTCTGGGTTCTGTGCAGTACCATGGCCCAACTGATGGCAAACACCAGAGGAGCCATATCCCGCCTTGACATTTGTGGGCTCACAGGAGCCAGGAGGAAGGAGCAGTCTTGTGCTGCAGCCCTGACAGACTCTGTCCCTCTCTGTTGCAGTTCTCAGCATGCTGAGTAACCCTCTTGGAAATGTCCTGGGGAAGCCCCCGCTGGGTTTTCTGCCTTTAGACCCCATTGGTTCAGACCTGCCAGAGAAGTTCTCCACACCGTCGCTGAGGAACTCCCGCTCCCTCCTGGACTCCCGCTCGAGCAGCCCCTCGGACTCGGACACCAGTGGGTTCAGCTCTGGTTCTGACCACCTCTCAGACTTGATTGTAAGTTTGGATCCGGGGGTCTTGCTGTGTTTTGGGGGAGCACAGAATAGCTGAACGGAGCTGCCAGCCAGAGCCCTGCCTGCTCAGGAACGGGAGGGAATGCTGAGAGGAACTACTGTGCACACACTGGCACAACCCAGGGTTTGGGAGAAAGGCTGCTCATGCAGTCCTTCAGCACAAGCCAGCAGTATCCTTTTTGGTTTTTTTTCTTCTAAGCTAATATTTTGGCCTTTTGGGTCTGTACTTGCTGCCCTACTGGGTTACAAGTAGCTCCCCGAGGGATCCTGAGTGCTTGAGCTGCTGTGTGGCAGGGTGGTGTCTGTGCCCTGATCCAGCAGGGAGAGGAGGCTGATCCAGCCTGGACTTCTCAGGAGCTACTGTCCTTGCCTCTCATTGTTCTTCCCATTTGGTGACTGCACCTCTCCATCTCAGGGCGGTTTCTTCTAGAGCAAACTGGGTCTAGCCTGCTCCTGTTCCTTAAAGCACAGCTAAATCTGAAGGGCAGGGAGCAAGTGAGTCTGTCTGGCTGCCCCAGTCTGCTCCGATGGCTCTGTGGTGGGTGCAAGTGGCAGCTCTGGGTGCCAACAGGACAGCCTGGCTCCAGCCAGCTCTGGAATGGTGCTGCATGGCCTGGCCTTGGCACAGGAGGGTAAAGCCAGGATCTGCTCCAGGCTCTGCTATGGTCTTGCTGTGGCCTTGACCCCTGTGTTGGGGTGATTGTGAAGGACAGAGCTGACTGGATGTGGGGTTGATTCTGCTGTGATCCACCCTGGAGAATCAAGATGTGCTAAATGACTGCAGCAGCCAGGCAGTGATGGTGGCAGGTGGTGCAGGGCACAGGGCTCTATGCTGGCCTTGTTTGTGAAGGGCAAGACTCCCAGCACGGCCCTGGCGTGGGCGGCTGCCGTGGCAGCACAGGGACAGATCCGCTGCGCAGCTGGCACTGAGCTGTGCAGCATCTTGCCTCCCTGCTGTTCCATTAATAATCCAAGCTTTCCCTCCTCCTGTCCTGAGAGGGGCTGTGGTCCATGGTGCCCACTCCCTGGTCAGGCAGCCCTGGAGCTGGGCTGCAAGGATGAGATCCAGCTGGTGCCTGCTGAGCCCATGGGCATTTCCAAACACACCCTGCTCACTGCAGGCCCGGTACAGAGCCTGAGGCTCCTTCTGGGGGGGCTGGTGCTCCCCAGGGGTGATGCTGTTCTTAAAGCCATACAGCCAGGGGTAGCTTGGGCTTGGTGGTCTGCGGAGTACCTCCTGCATAGTAATCCCTGCTGCTGATCATGGGCATGGCTTCAGGGGAGAATGGCTTCAGGGGAGAATGGCCCAGGGCTTTTCTAGGGTGCTGGGATGTGTTGGGGTCATGCTTTCTTGCCTATGCCAGGCCTCAGAGGGTCTCGGGAGATTGAGAGCACCCTCTCCTGCTATGGGCATGGGCAGGGCCCCAGTGTGATGCCTCACTCTGGCATTATGTGCTCTTACTCAGAGCTGGATTTCAATGTGGCCTTTCTCTTGCAGTCGAGCCTTCGCATATCCCCTCCTCTGCCCTTCTTGCCTCTCAGTGGGGTGTCAAGAGACCCCTTGAAGATGGGAGTGGGATCCCAGCTGGATCAAGATCAAGCTGCCCTGGCTGCAGTAACTTCCTCCCCGGCCAGTGCATCGAAAAGATGGCCTGGAGCATCTGCGTGGCCTTCCTGGGATCTTCTGGACTCTCCAGAAGACCCCTTCAGTATTGAAAGAGAAGCCCGGCTTCATCGGCAGGCAGCAGGTGAGTTGGGAGGGGAGTCCAGGGGGTGGTCTCACACTTGGGGGAGGGCAGGTGGCCTCTATGCAGACACTGGCTGAACACGGAGTTTGCTCCAAGCCCAGGCCTGACTCTGGCTGTACCTGCTGAGAGGGCAGGTGGATCTGAGCAGCTGCCTGTGGCTGTGCAGCTCTGCTCAGCCTGTAGTTGGGGTGCATGGGGAGACCTGTGGGAGAGTGGGAAGGAAATGATCCTCTACTGAGTATTACTGGTGTCTTCTCCAAGCTGTGAATGAAGCAACCTGCACCTGGAGCGGGCAGCTGCCTCCCCGAAACTACAAGAACCCCGTCTACTCCTGCAAAGTGTTCCTGGGAGGAGTCCCATGGGACATTACAGAAGGTGAACAGCCCCTGGAAAGTGAGGCCCTACGCCAAGGCCTTGGGTATTGACGCTGGGAGGGTGCAGGATGGAGCTTCTTGTGGGGGGCACTGACCTCTCTTCTTCTGTTTGTAGCTGGGCTGATCAACACTTTCCGTGTTTTCGGCTCCCTGAGTGTGGAGTGGCCCGGTAAGGATGGCAAACACCCACGCTGTCCTCCCAAAGGTAATATGCCTAAAGGTAATAGCGAACACGGTAGGGTTACTTTTTTCCCATGCTATGTTACAGCACGGATGCTGGGATGGTACAGCTGCATGCTGGTGACTGGATGGTACAGAGCACCTGGGGTAATGTCCTGCCCTCACTTGGGTCTGCACCTGGGCTGCAGAGCACTGGCACCCCAAACCCAGCATCCTCACCCATCTGTAGCAGGGTTGGACAGAACTGTGGGCTGGGGGGAACCCTCTCTGGTGGTGTTTCTGGAGCCCGGTATAGGGCTGTGGCTCCAGAACAGCTGCTGATCCCACTGCCAGCATGTGCAGCTGGGCTGACACATTGTGTAAGCAGGAATTAGTTACAGGGTAGGAAGTGGCTGGTTTGGAGGCCCCGTAGTGGCTGATGGCCTCATTCAGTCACCAGAGCAATGTGAGGTAGAGCACTGTCATCCATGGAAGTGACTTTAAAACCCTGGAATGTATTCGGACCAGGCCATCCTAAATACAAAGCAGGGTCTGTTTTTCTGCAGACCTCATTGTGGCCAGGCTGGTGGTGCCCACCTGGCATGTCCAGATGTGGTTTGTGGATGATGGGCAGTGGCCCTGGACCTGGGCATCCTGCCCCTTGTGCTGTGCTTGGGTTTGGGTCCCAGCCTGGTTTACACGTAAGAGTCTGCTGGGAACAGCAAGAGCTACCACACAGATACTTCAGGTGGCACCCAAGAGTGATTTTGAGGATGTCTGCAAACTGGGATGGTCTGTTCCTCTTCCACCACAGCTCTAACAACTGCTTCTTTCCCTTCCCTTCCAAAGGGTATGTCTACCTGGTGTTTGAGTCAGAGAAGTCGGTGCGTGCGCTGCTCCAGGCGTGCTCCCAGGACCTGCTGAGCCCCGACGGGCTCAGTGAGTACTACTTCAAGATGTCCAGCCGCAGGATGCGCTGCAAAGAGGTGAGCAGAGCTGGGAGAGCAGCCTGACAGGGCAGCAGGGGGTGGAGAGGGAGATGCCTGGAGGAAAAGAAAGTAGGACTGGAACAGTAGCCAAAGGCATGCTGGCTCCTGGCTGGCTTTGACTTCTGTGCCTGTGGTAGGGATGTGTCAGCTCAGTGTTTGTGTCCCTCATAACAGCTCATGTCAAACCAGCCTCTGGAGCTCCTGGGCTGGTGGCAGACCCTGCCTTCAGGCTTTAGTTAGCTCGGACAGAGCATGGAAACAGGGATTTGACTTCTCTGTACTGCTTCCATCACACCTTTGCTTGCAGAGGCAGACTGCGGTCCCTCAGATGCTTTATCCGGCCTTCTCTGCTTACAGAGCAAATGACTCATGCTCAGCAGGCAGATATTTTGGATCCCAGGCTGCTCCCCAGCATGGCCTTGGCTGGCTGACCTATGCTTTGGGGGTGCTGGGGCTTAAGGGAAAGGGGGACCTCAGATCATGGACAACTGCCTGAATTCAGGGATTTTCAGGATGGAGATGAAACTCTTAATCTAGACAGGCACAAACTGATTGTGCTCTAGACAGCTCTCCTGGTCTCTGGTAATTGGCAGCATTTCCATGCTTGGTGATCTAGTTCTGCCAGAAGCTTCTCTCTACAGCGCTCTGTCAGCTGCAGAGCAGATGGGAGCTCCTGATGGAGCTGGTAGTGGGTGATGATTCCAGTGGTCCCCCTCAGTATCAGACTCTTGTGCCGGGAGGTACCTGACTGGTAAATACAGGTGGAGGGGTGTGCATTGTCCTCTGGCTGCCACCCCCAAGGAACTGCAAGCTTGGATTCCAGTTTGGCTGGAAGCAGAGTTAGTTTTGTCCCCTTTTGGATTCTCTGGGGGTGTCTGGAGCCCTAGATGGATGTGGACCCTGAGCAGCAATAGATAACAAATGATATTTGCAGCTTGGGCTGAAGTCTGGGGTTTGGGGGTGCTCCTGGTTGCAGGTGCAGGTGATCCCATGGGTGCTGGCCGACAGCAACTTCGTGCGCAGCCCCTCGCAGCGGCTGGACCCCAGCAAGACGGTGTTTGTGGGGGCTCTGCATGGGATGCTGAACGCAGAGGCCCTGGCAGCCGTCATGTACGACCTGTTTGGAGGGGTGGTCTACGCTGGCATCGACACTGACAAGCACAAGTACCCCATAGGTAAGTGATGATTCTGCTGGGATTTTGGTGGTCACCCCTGCCGTGCTCTGAGGAGGCTGCAGTGTGCCCTTGGCTTGTCCTTCTGTTGGAAGACTGCCCAGATGCCAGGCTCAGAGAGCAGATGCTGTCCAACCCTTCCACAGTCTGTGCTCCTCATCTCCTGGCCCTGGGGAGGCAAGACAAGTCTTTGAGGGGAGGGCTGATAGAGCTGATGTGCCTGGGAATTGGAAGGTCCTGGATCATTTCAGAGCAGCCTGAAGTTTTGAATGTGCCTTTAGGCATTGCTGGAGGTTTCTCTGTCCTTCTTCAATGCTGTTAGTGGTTGTTGGATGCTGTTGTAGCTGCTTTTCCATTCCCAGGGCAGAGACAGCTGTGGGTCTTAATCCACTCTTGGGCTCTTGTCACCAGAGCTGAAACACGGCACATCATGATGTTGTGCCTCCCTGGAGGCCTCATGGGCCGGGAGACAGCACTGAGGTGGCTGGTCTGTTGGAAAAAACCCACAGCCTGTGCCTGAGGACCAGTTTTCCAGGCTCAGGCTGAAGGGAGTCACAAATTTGGAGAGATCATGGATCTCCTGGTGTTGCCAGGCAGTAATGGTGTTGGAACTTGGTAGTGCAGAGTTGTCACTGCTTGGTCAGTGTCCTTGGATAGCAGTCAAGCTTTTCTGGGCAAGGCTCAGGTTTAGGACCTGGGTGTGGTGCTGCAAAGCCCCTGAAGTGACTTTAGGGGGACAGTCTCTAGGAGTATGGGAATGGGCATAAGAGACTTTAGGCAAATTCTCAGTGTGACTGTGAATGAGGTGTCACAGAACCTGTGCTGGCCCTGTGAGAGCCCAGTGTGTGACCCCAAGCTCCTGTGGTTCATGCAGAGCCCAGGTTGCTCTAAGTAGGCAAGATCCATCTCCCAGTTGCTTGGTGGCACTTCCAGCCTTGGAGTTGTCCTAAAGTCACAGCAGTCAGAGCTCAGTTTTGGTAACTAAGGTGTCCTCTAGTTGGTTGTGCTGATTGAGGGCATCTTCTGTAACTGCAAGCTGGATCCAGGCCCTCCTGCCTGTGTCCTGTGTGATGCTTCGGGAGGGGAATGGATGGGTTTGGGCGGCACTTTGTCCTGTGGCTGAGCTGTAGGGATCTGCCAGTGTCAGTCCTGGAACTTAACAGACCTTGGCTGCAAGGGAGTGGTGCTGGAACGCTGCTGACTAGCAATGAGGCTGCAAAACACAAGGCTCCGGGGTGTGGGGGAGGCTGGAAATAAAAGCTGCTGAGCTGTCTCAGCACCAGCATATTTCAGGTGCAGCATGAAGCATTCCTGCTGCTCCTGGGAATGTGGTGCCTGGAGAAGGAGGCAGGAAGAGCCCCCAGGCTCTGGATACCATCTCCCTGTCAAAGCCGTTTCCCTGTCTGAGTGGCACCGGGGAAGGGGTGGTGCTGGCAGTGGTTCCCTCTTGATCTCTGCTGTTCCTCCCTAACCGTTGTCTGGCTCATTCCAGGGTCAGGCCGTGTCACCTTCAACAACCACCGCAGTTACCTGAAGGCTGTGACTGCTGCATTTGTGGAGATCAAAACCACCAAGTTTACCAAGAAGGTGAGTGGGGCTGGTGGGCAGCCCAGGGATGGGTGTGTGATGGGTGGTACTGCTGGGAGCACCAGTGCAGTGCAGAGCACCAGCAGTGGAGCTGCCCCATATTCCTGCTCAAGCAGCAGGAAGTGAAGCTGCTGCTCCATGCCCACTCCCTCATTCTCCTGCAGGTTCAGATCGACCCATACCTGGAGGACTCCATGTGCCAAGTGTGCAATGCCCAGCCTGGCCCGTTCTTCTGCAGAGACCAGGTAAGGCCAGTTCTCTTGCAGCCTGTGCTCAGGGATTTCCTCGAGGAGGAGCAGCCCCTTCTGCTGGGTTTTGGGGGTATAAATATACATTTATATATACACTGGCTCTTCCCCAGTGGGCAAGATGGGGCCCAGCTGGCAGGGGTGGCCATGTTTTGGAGGAGGTGCAGTCCTCCAGGCGGGGCAGCTCTGGTAGTTGCCAGGAGGCCCAGGCAGGCAGTGTCCAGCTGGCTTTGAGCCAGGGGTGCTGCAGTTTGCTGGTGCTGTGCCAGCATTGGGACCTAGTGTGGAAATGACTGGTGGCCCTGAGGGGAGGCTGCTGCTCTCTGAGCCATGATGAGCTAGGGTTGGGGTGCATCCCCCTGGGACTGGCTGAGGCACAGTGAACTCTGGCTGACATCACCTTGCTGCAGGCAAAGGAGCTTGGCCAGGCTCTGGCAGCTTCCTGCGGAGCTGGGATGGGATATGAGCAGGGGGCAGGAATGCCATGGAGTGATGGGAGCCCTGGCAGAGCCCAGCTGCTGCCCCAGTCCTCAGGCCCTGGTTTTCAGACTTGTTCAAGAGATGGAAGCTGGGCACGACAGGCCCTCCACATCATCACTGGCATTCCTGCTCCCCAGCCCAACCCATGGATCCACTGTGCTGGTGGGGGCCGCAAAACCAGGCAAGGAGAATGGGGAGGAGCGGCTCTGCTGGTGTCCCTTTGCTGCTGGAGACGCCCCAGTGTTGCCCCTTGTGCTCTGCCCACAGATCTGCTTCAAGTACTTCTGCCGCTCGTGCTGGCACTGGCAGCACTCCATGGAGGTCCTGCGCCACCACCGCCCGCTGATGCGCAACCAGAAGAACCGGGACTCCAGCTAAGGGGCCGCCGGGGCACGGGGCTGGCGCGGGCAGAGTCCTGGGAGAAGCTGCCACGAGGAGAGCGCAGCAGCGCCTGCCGGAGCCAGGCCCGGCTGGGAACGTTCTTCCTGAGGACTGACGGGGAAAAAACAAAAATCTTACATTCATGTTTGCACTTGCTGGTCTTTTTGTTTCTGCACTAATGCACAGTGAGTTTTGTTGGGGTTTGTTTGGGGGTGTTTTGAGGGGGGAAGTGCCCCTCAAGCCATTCTGCAGTTCCCAGACTTTGGTTCCTGGTTTGCTGATGAGAAGCAAAAATTGAAAATGAATAAACCCAACCAACCAAGGGCCATGTGTCGCAGAGGCGTCGCTGCAGGCGCCTCTGCCCTGGTTTTTTTATTTTTTAAAGGCGCTTTTTTACATTCCTTGCAATACTGGTGGAGAGAGCGCAGGTCTCATTGGTCATTGTTTTGCCGTTGCCATACAGTGCCTTTCCATTCATTTACCCCCACCTGGATGGTGTGACCTGGGTGTTCAGCTGGCGTTTTTTACTGTAACAACAAGGAGACTTTGCTCTTCATTTAAACCAAATCATATTTCATATTTTACGCTCGAGGGTTTTTACGAGTTCCTTTTTACACTCTTAAAAACAGTTTTTAAGTCGTTTGAAATGAGAGATTTTTTTCTTTTCCTGGCAGCTTTTAACATTATTGCAATTTGTGTCTGGGGGCTGCTGGCAGGACGTTGTAAATCCAGGGGTTTGCAACGGGACAGGCCGGGCTTTGTTTTTGTTTTTGGATTTGAAACTGGAACGGGATGAGGATCTCTGAGCTGCTGTATATAGTTTTAAATAGTTTGTTGCACTTTTTTAAGTTGCACTTATGGGGGGTTGATAGAGGTTTTTAATCACACAAAGTCACAGGACTTACCTTTTCTTTTGTAACAAGCTAAAAAAGGGCTGCGTTTGGTGGACCATGAAGGTTCCTGGGAGCCCTTTCTCTTAGAGGGGACAAGTAATTTTCCTTTCCTTCCTGAGATGTTTGGAGTATCAGTGCAGTCGACTGAAATGCTGCTGCTGGGATTTGAGACCTTAATTATGCTGATCATTATTATTTTGTTACTTTCCCCTCTATTGGAAGCTGTGTGCCAAAGAACCAGTGTCATAATTTCTCCCTCTTTACTATGATTATTTTTTTTTCTTTACTGCTGAGCTGATGTTGCATTGTTGCATATCCCAGCTGCTCTTTGTGGGGTTTTGTGAAGCTGTGTGTGAAGTCTCTACCTCATTGTAGTATATGCAGGCAAGACTGCACTCTCCTACAGACGTGTGGAGTAAGCTGTGGTGTAGTTTTTGGCACATAATAAACACGTTGCAGCAAAAAAACCCAACTTTCTTGTGCTTTGCGTGCTTCATGGGTGATCTCTACAGCTCAGAGGGCTGTGGTGTCACTCCCCGGAGGTGTGGGGAGGAAGGTGTAGATGTGGTTTGGGAGAGGGATGGATGGGAGCTATCAATTGTGGATGCTGCAGGTGGGTGACTCAAGTGGGAAGGAGCTCTTATCTGCTGGGCAGTGTCGTTTTAGAGCCCACTTACCTGAGCTCCCTGCAGGCCCCTAGGCTTCAGCTGGAGCTCTGCTAATTGCAACAAGAAGTTAATGAGGCTGATGGGAGGAGCCTGTGTCCTCCCACTGTGGCAGTGGAGGGTGCTGCTCCTGCGGGGTTGTGAGGGGAGGGGGACCCCAGGGCTCCTCTCTGTGGGGCTGGGGCGGGCTGAGTGCGACTTAGGCTGCCACCGTGGACACCTGTGTGCCCCAAGTCCCTGGAGCATGGCAGGCTTTGGCCGCCTTCCACGTCCCACAGTGGTAACTCTGCTGCAGCCCCGTTGTAGACACGCCTCCTCCTTTGAGGCTGGGTGCTGCCTCCATGGGTGGCGTGAGTTTGTGGGCGCTCAGCGTCCCCTCTGGGAGCCAGGTGTGGGAGAGGCTGGTGCCACTGGCACCGCGGGTCGCTCCCATTCCCTTCCCGGGCTGCTCCGGGCTGCTCCAGGCTGTTCGGGGCTGCTCCGGACTGCTCCAGGCTGTTCGGGGCGCTGCGGAGCGCCCCAGGATGCGGCCCCGGGAGGGGACGGGCTCCGCCCACTGCTCTCGCCACG
>WBMY01010899.1:0-42286 GCA_013397315.1 Donacobius atricapilla | reverse complement strand
ACCCCGCGTAGGGACGCGTTCGGACGAAGACGGTGAAGAAAGCGGCGCGGGTGATCATCGAGAAGTACTACACGCGCCTAGGGAATGACTTCCACACCAACAAGCGCGTGTGCGAGGAGATCGCCATCATCCCCAGCAAGAAGCTCCGCAACAAGATTGCTGGGTGAGGGACTGCGGGCCCCGAGTGGGCTTTGGGCGCTGGACGGTCGCAGGGGGTTCGGGCACCGCCATGGGCTTTGGGCAGCTGGGGCTGTCCCGAGGGATTTGGGCATCGGAAGGTCCTGGGGGATTCGGGCACGGCGTGGGGGTTCCTGCTGGGCCCTGCATTCGAAAGTGATCACGGTCCCGCCCGTGGCCGGGTCATTGATAGTGCAGGGAGAGGAATGCGAGAGTTTTCCCGTGTTTGGGGGGGTCTGTGTCTCCCCCAAACCCTGTTGCTGTCGGACACTTTGTCTCTTATGTCCCCTGGAGGTGGTGGGATGATGCCGGGGTAGATGGTGGCAGCTGTCCTCATCCTGCTGTGGTTCTAGGATTTGGGGTATGGGGAAGGGTGACATGAACCCTGGGAAAGCCCAGGACACCGCCGTGTCCCCGCAGGTATGTCACCCACCTGATGAAGCGAATCCAGAGGGGCCCTGTCCGCGGCATCTCCATCAAACTGCAGGAGGAGGAGAGGGAGAGGAGGGACAATTATGTACCAGAGGTGAGGCTCCAGCTTCCCCATCGCTCCGTCCTGCCTCGCCATATTTCCATAAACAGTCCCAAATTTCTTTAAAACAACCCCTCAGCCTAGAGGAGCTGAGGAGGGTTTAGATCAAGGGGGCCGAGATGGTTCCCTCCAAAGCTGCTTCCTGGGACAGGAAGGGCAGCTGGCTTCTCGTGGTTCGGTTTCCCTAACTTAAAATTCAGGAAAAACTAATTTGATGGGAAGCAGGAGGATATTTCAGAGTGGCTGAAAACCTGCCCTGCAGCCAGCGTCCCTAGAGGAAGGGTTTTGGTAAAACCCCCTTGCCTAAACTCTCTGTTTGGATGGGATCGAGATCTCACCTGGGTGAGGTGTTCCAGGAGGGCTTTCCTTGTTCCAGGAATATGATCCCGTTGCTCCTAAATCCTGTAGCCTTCAGCCACAGCACATCTTTCCCCTTTCCCAGATCTTCCCAGTCGGCTCCTGGCAGAGCTGCTGGTTTCTGTGCTGGCACCAGAGAGGGGTTACAGGGAAGGAGTGTCCATGCTGCAGCTGTTGGTGCAGTGTCAGCACACAAACCTATATTGTTTGTGATTTCTTAAAAAAATCCTGGTGTTGCATGTCTCTTGGGGAAGGAAACCTGTGGAGTTAAGAGTTTTGGGGTCTGGAGAGGGCTGGAGGAAGTTTCTCTGGGATTAAAGAGCAGGAGAGCACAGGTCCCCGGGGTGGGACAGCCTTTGTTGGTGCCGTGGTGAGCTTCTGTCACAAGGCAGCTGTGAGTGTCACTGATTACTGCCAGGACTGGTGCAGTTGAGGTTACAAGGCCAGCTCCTCAGCAGCTTTGGCTGGGCCAGAGGTTGGGCCTTGCTTTCCAAAGATTTGCCATAAAACAGGCTTTTCCCTCAACTGCCAGTGGCCTCTTGTAGTGTTCAGTCAGGAAAGCTGTGTTCCATCAGGATGCTCCTGGCTCTGCTGCTGGAACTGTTCCCCACAGCAGTGGGATGAGACTGGAGTGGCTCTGGGGCCACCCTGGTAGTTGTGGAGCTTTGTCAATCACACCTTTTCTCTCCCCTCTGTCCTCAGGTCTCTGCCCTTGACCAGGAGATCATTGAAGTGGACCCGGACACCAAGGAAATGCTGAAACTCCTGGTTAGTGGCCACAGCTGTTCCCTGCCCAGCTACAGGGAATATCCCTGGCACAGCTCCTGCTGCCCTGAGTGGCTGGATGGTGTCAAGGGCATCTCTTCCCTGGGTCCTGTGGGAGGATTAATTCATGTATGGCTTTTGAAAGGGCAGAGGTACAGGGGCTTTGCCACCAGCACAATGGAGGTGTTCCTTGCCCTCCTTTCTGATGATTCCCTCACCAAGGAGTCAATCTCTGGAGCAGGGTGGTCTCCCCTTCTTAAGAGACCCGCATCCACCCTTTCTGCTGCCCACAGCACCTTCCCACACCTTCCCAGAGGAACTTGTCTCCACTGTCAGTGGCAGGATGCTGTGACTCATCCCATTGTTCCCATGCTGTTTTCCAGGATTTTGGCAGCCTGTCCAACCTGCAGGTGACGCAGCCCACAGTGGGAATGAACTTCAAGACGCCCCGAGGAGCGCTCTGAGTCTGTCCCTGTTGTGCTTTTCCAATAAACGTGAGGAAACCATCTCAGCCTGTCTGGTCTTTAGACACCCAAGGGGTGAGGGAGAGTGGGTTCTTGGGGTGCTGCATTGGAGCATGCGGAGGCCTCAACACCTTCATGTGTACCAGCATCTTTTGGGGTTCTTTGCTGGCAGTTTGGGGTGTGAGGTGCAAAATTGTTATTTTAGAGGCTCTCCTGCCTTTGGGGGAGTGGCGGAGAACAACCATGGTGACTCCTTGGAGTTTGTGGGAGCCTGTCCTAGGTTTGCCTGTGCTTCCTCCAAGTGGACAGCCTGGGGGTCAGGCTGTGCTGCAATAAAAGTTGCTTTTTATAACCCTATTGGTTGTTTCCAAGTGCTTAAGTGAAAGGGAGGTCTTAAAATTCCTTGATTGAATGAAAATAAGGAGACCTTGGTGTGTCCCTCCAAGGAAAACTTGCTTAAACTAGTTAAACACAGCTTAAACCCCCACCCCCCCACCGCGGAATAAAAAGAAAATACTTGTGTTTCAGGGAGAAATGTCTGTATTTATGTTTGTGGTGAAATTTAGTTTAAGTAGTGACTTCAAGAAGCAAATACTGCAGTAACTGTAGCCAGTACTTTAATAACACATTGAACACCCTAAACTGCAGTTGGGTAATTTATAAATCATCTGGCAGCTCTGATGTGAAAGTTTTTGCTGCTCCAGCAACCTGTTCCTTACAATTTCCTCTTCTTTTTGGTCTTCTCACAGTAAACATTAAATTTGCTTTGAACCCAGTACGCTGCATAGCCCGAGGTGCCGGGGATAAAGTCGTGGAGTTCCCCCTCATATTTCTTCATGTCCCGTGCAGAGGCATAGCCTGTGGAGGTAAAATGGGATCCCTGAGTCCCTGCTCCATCTGCCCCATCCGCAGCCCTTTCCAGGTGTATTTACCTGTCACCATGTTATTTATTGGGTATTCCTGGAGGCTGCGGTATGGAAATTCTCCCTGGGCAGGTGCTTCAGAGTCAGTTTCTTCACTGCTGTGTCGGGAGGGAAAAAATTCTGTGTGTTAGTTCCTATGCGTTAGCATGGCTTGGAATCAGGAGTGCATCCAAATCCCACCACCCAAGGTAGGAAAAAACCTCTCAGCCAGGTCTAGTGCCTCCTCCTCTGCTTCTTCCTCGCAGCCATTTCTTGCCGCTTCTGGTTCCTCTTTCGGATTTTTGATGGGCTGTGAATATCAGTGCAAGGATGAGTTACAATGAGTTAAATTTTAAATTGAAGGGCATTCCTGCCTCAGA
Organism: Donacobius atricapilla; assembly: GCA_013397315.1. Classification (NCBI taxonomy): domain Eukaryota; kingdom Metazoa; phylum Chordata; class Aves; order Passeriformes; family Mimidae; genus Donacobius; species Donacobius atricapilla. The sequence continues at coordinate 38,709 of WBMY01010899.1, read as the reverse complement.
AGGGCTGGGAAGTTGCTTTGAGAGGAGAGTGGGCAGTGACATGGGGAAGGAAAACACCACACCAAAGGGCTGCGCTCAGCCTGTGGCAATTGGAAGCCCTGAAACAGCACACTGCTGGGAGACTAGATATGTCCGGGCAAAGGAGACAGTCCTTCCAGTGCTGTCCCCCTCGGGATGTCATGCTGGGAGGGACACAGCGCACAGCAAAGCAAGCGCAAGGAATCAGAATCAATTAGGTTGGAAAAGACCATCGAGTCCAACCAGTGACCAATCACCACCTTTCCAACCAGACCAGAGCACTGAATGCCACATCTGGTCATTCTGGGCAGCCCATTCCAATGCCTAATCACCCTTCTGGGAAGAAATTCTCTGATGTGCAACCCAAACCTCTCCTGGTGAAGCTTAAGGCAGTGTCCTCTCCTTCTGTCCCTGTTCCCTGGGAGCAGAGCCTGACCCCCACCCAGCTGCCCCCTCCTGGCAGGGAGTTGTGCAGAGCCACAAGGTCCCTCCTGAGCCTCCTTTTCTCCAGGCTGAGCAACCCCCCAGCTCCCTCAGCCACTCCTGGTGCTCCAGACCTTTCCCCAGCTCTTTTCCCTTCTCTGGACCTGCTCCAGCACCAAAATGTCCTCCCTGAATTGAATTGAGGGGTCCAGAAATGGACACAGCACTCAAGTTGCAGCCTCAGCAAGTGCCCGTTGCAGGGGGATAATCACTTCCTGGTCCTGCTGGCCACACTACTCCTGACTCAGGCCAGGAGCCATTGGCATTCTTGGCCACCTGGGCTCATGTTCAGCTGCTGTTGATCAGCACTCCCAGACCTTTCTTGCTGGCCCGCTTTCCAGCCACTCATTTCAGGCGGTAGCTCTGCAGGGGTTATTGTGGCCAAAGTGCAGGACACAGACCTTGCCTTGTTGACCCCCATACAAATGACCTTGGCCCATTGATCCAGCCTGTCCGGGTCTCTCAGCAGGGCCTTCCAAGCCTCCAGTAGAACCACACTCCCACTCAACTTGGTGTCATTTGTGCATCTGCTAATAGTGGACTCAGTCCCTCATTCAGATCATCAATAAAGATAATTGAGTAGGACTGGACCCAACACTGATCCCAGTGGGGGACACCACTGGTGACTGGACACCAATTGTCCAAGCTGTGGGCTGCAGTTTTCCAGGAGATGCTGTGGAAAACGGTGTCAAAGGCTTTGCTGACATCCAGGTGGGCACATCCACAGCCTGTCATTCACCAAGTGGGTCCCCTTGTCATGAAATCAGCTTGGTCAGGTAGGACCTGTCCCTCCTAAATCCATGTCTGCTCCCTTGGTTTTCCCGTATATGCTGTGTGATGGCACTCAGTGATCTGCTACATAACCTTCACTGCCACAGGTCACACTGGAAGGCATGTAGTTCCCTGGATCCCCCTTACAGCCATTGATACCTCGTCATCTGGGACCTCCCCAGTGAGCCAGGACTAATGATTAATGATGAAGGGTGGCTTGGCAAGCTCTTCCTCCAGTTCCCCCATCACCCAGAGATGGATCTCATCCAGGCCTATGGACTTGTGAGTATCTAAGTGGCACAGCAGGTCACTGACTGCCTCCTCCTGGATTTCTGGGGGTCCATTCTGCTCCTGTCTACCAGCTCAGGGGGCTGTCCTGATAAAACCAATCTTAGTGCTGAAGACTGAGGAAACGAAGGTGTTAAGTACCTCAGCCTTTTCCTAGACTTTGGTGATGATCCAGTAAAAAATTGAGGTTTTCCTTGGCCCTCCTTCTGTAAATAAAGTATTTACAAAAGTATTATCCTTTGCAGAGGTGGCCAGATAAGGTTCTAACTGAGCTTTCACCTCTAATTTTCTTCCTGCATTACCTAAGGACATCCTTAAATGTTTCCTGAGTTGCCTGCCCCTTTTCCCAAAGGTGATACATGAATTCCTGTGAAAGCTCCCTGCTCAGCACAAGCTCAACCACCAGCACATACGTGTATAGTACAAATTTTTCATCTTACCTGTTCTTCAAGGACATCTGCCTTCTCCCAAATAAACCGGCCAATTTTCCTTCTGATTTCTGCCAAGAACAGTGACTGTGAGAGCATCAAAGAACAGCACTGTGGCAGTTGCTGCCAGTGTGATGCCCTACAGGTGCCCCTGGGCCAGGGCAATCCCAAGCACAAATTCAGGGTGGGCAAGAATGGACTGAAAGCAGCCCTGAGGAGAAGGATTTGGGGGTGGTGGTGGATGAGAAGCTCATGGATATGACCCAGCCACACGTCCTGGGCTCATCCCCACAGTGTGGGCAGCAGGTGAGGGGAGAATTCTCCCCCTCTGGCCTGCTCAGGAGCAGCCGTGCTCCTCCAGCTCTGGGGTCCCCAACAGCAGGAGGACATGGAGCTGCTGGAGAGAGTCTAGAGAAGGCCATGGAGGTGCTCCAAAGACTGGAGCCCCTCTGCTCTGGAGCCAGACTGGAAGAGCTGGGAGTGTTCACCTGGAGAAGAGAGAGCTCCAGGAATACCTCAGGGCCCCTTCCAGGGCCTAAAGGGGCTCCAGGGGCTGGAGAGGGTCAAGTGCCTGGAGTGACAGGACAAGGGGGAATGGCTTCAAACTGACAGAGGGCAGGATTAGATGGGATACAGGGAAGAAATTCTTCCCTGTGAGGCTGGGGAGGGCCTGGCACAGGTTTCCCAGAGCAGCTGTGGCTGCCACATCCCTGGGAACATTCAAGGTCAAGCCATTGTGTGATAATAGATACATGATACTCTGCCCTCTGGGAGGAAGAGCCAAGCAGAAGGGAAAGTCCCTCCCTGCAGCAAGTAACTGTCAATTCCACTTTGCACAAAGGCTTCACTCATGGGGGAAGTTCCCTGGGAAAATATCCCCAGGTGATTTTTTTTGCCTGACCTTCTTGCAGGCAGGCAGGGGGCAAGACGAAGTGGCCCAGAACCACCGAGGGCTTCTCTGCAGTGCCGGTGCCTGCAGACACTGAAAGGTAACAGGAGTGAAAGACCGTGGCTCTGCCCTCCAAGTAACTGAGGCTCTACTGTATGCTGGAAGAGAGAAAGAGAGCTGGTTTCCAAAGGAGAACCTGGAAGGAAACCAAAACTGAAACGTTTAGAGGGGTATTGTCATTAAACCTGCTCTGATATTTTTGCCAAAAGCACCTAATTTTCTGTGATTTTCCAGCTGTGAGACTCTATCAGTCACTTCCTGTTACAGTCCTGGCTGCCAGCACCTCCAAGGGGTAGCCTTGAGGAGGGACAAGGGTAAACGTATTTTGTGGGATTAGACGGTCCCACTCTTCTCTTGAGGTGAAACTACTTAGGGGAGGGCAAAGCCAGGATTTTTCTACAATTATCCTTCACCACACTGGTTTCTGCTCACACAGCTGAACAAGGAAGTGGAGGAAGAGGCTGCTCCAGTCCCCACTGTCCTCCTTAGAGGGGAATTAAATCTTGTTTGCTCAGTTTAAGGATGTGTATGAGGATTTTTCACAAGAAACTATCTAACTGTATACATTGAATATTTATATATATAAAATTATCTGGAATTCCCCTGGGGGAACAGGCTGGTCTGGCAGCATGTTTCTGCAGAACAAAAGTAGTTATTCTGTGTTTATTGGAATTCCCCTTGCTTAGCTGGAGGAAGTGGCTGAAAGATTCCAAATCCGAAGCCAGTTTTAAACACTGGCATGTTAAAAAGAAACAAGTTAGTCCAGCCTAGCAAAGCCTAAAACAAACACCGTTGCTTCCTTTCCCATAAATAGGTTTACATGACTAAATAATGAATAAATACAAATATTCACTGATATTGAGGAAGTGAGGAAGATCCTGAAGACTTTCCTTATATTTGTATGAATGTTTCATAGCCCTCTATTTTTTATATTAAACATTTCAGCCCTTTTCCATCCATTTTTACCCCAGTACTTCCTTTTAGCATTGATTCACACTGGCTTTTTAGCACCAGGTTCCTTCCTTGGGAATTGTATCACCTCTATTTTAGATGCTGATTTTCCAGAAGATAATTCACAGCCAGCAAGAAACCAGCACAATTAATTTAATTCATATTACAGTTAATCCCCTCTCAACACATGGATGGTTTTTCTCTATTCTGTCTATCTACAGCTTAGTGTGGGTGTGAGTTTTCCTGACTGCACTGGGCAATGAGATCCTGGCAGATCCATGCTATGACTTCAAAAATGTCCCCCTGATTTTTACGGGATGTCAGTATCCATGAAATACTTTCCGCTAAATACTTTAAAGCCTCCTTTGCGCACCTGCGGGTGTCGGGGTGGGCGGCATCGCTGCTGAAGAGGTAGTCAGCATCCAGCCAGTGGGCGATCGTCCCACCACCGTCTGCTGCAGGGGACAGGGAGGGAGATGAGGGTGGGCATCCAGGGGTTTCCCACATCGGGGTGACCTGGGATAGGGACGGCTGCTTGTGGGGCCACAGAGATGGGCCCTGAAGTGGAAGCTGTGCTAGCTCCCCACATCTGTGGGATTCCCATTGCTCCCCTGAGGGTTGTTCAAGGCTGTTCCGCAATGCGGGGCCACCACGGACTGGCCAAACTCACGCTCTGCCCTATTGTGTGGGTCTCAGACCCATGAAGGGGTGACAGGGCTGTGCCCCCACTGCTGCGTCCTGCTGAGGAATGATGGGGCTGCGTCTCCCCTCCCAATTCCCCCTGAGTGGTGACAGGGCTGTGCCTCTCCCAATTCCCCCGCGGATTCCTGCCCGCTCGGTGCCCTGGGGCACCCCTGGACTTCGCCATCTCCTGGGCCCCTCACCCCAGAGCCTCCGCGGTCCTGGGCTGACGCTCTGCGAGAACCAGGCACGGTGTCCGCGGAACATCGCGGCGGGGACGGCCGTGAGGGCCCGGGGGGACGATGGCGGGAGCCGCCCTGAGGGGAGACGATGGCGGGAACCGCCCTGAGGGGCAGGAGGGACGCGGGGACGGCCGTGAGGGGCCGGGGAGAGGCGGGGACCGCCCTGAGGGGAAGCGGTGGTGGGAAAACCCGGCGAGAGGGAGAACAGCTGGAGCTGTGTTGGGGAGCTTTAAGCTGGATATTAGGGAAAGCTTCTTCCCTAACAGTGTGGCCGGGCCCTGGAACAGCTCCCCAAGGCAGTCCCAAGCCGGACAGAGCTCAAAGGGCACTCGGACAACGCTCTAAGAAACGGGGTGGGGATTGGGGTGCCGTGCTGAGTTAGGAGCTGGACTCAATCCTTGTTCTCCTAGAAGTTTTTCTCAAAAAAAACCCCTTGCATTTTGCTGACTCTGGAAACTGCTTGCAGAAAAATTGCTTGTATTTCATAAAGCACAAATGAGGCTTGTTTCATGCCTCAAGCTTCCCGAGATATCCCTCAGGATACCCCATGCCCTGGGAACTGTCACCAGCAGCAGCAGCACAGCGACACCCCAAGTACCTCAGAACCCCAAGGATGCTGGATATAACAGAGAAGGTATTTCTGGACACGCTCCTGAAATCCAGTTGTTAAAGCAAATAGTCTTTAACAGCCTCTAGTGGGGGCATGTATTGTTCTCCCTCAGACGGGATTTTTGAGTAAACCATCAAAATATTTCTTAAGTAAGAACAAAAATATCCCACAGATGCAACTAAGGCAGACCTCCCCAGTGTGGGAAGATGATGTGCCCTTTGGAGACAGGATCATTTCACATTACCCCCACAGAATCTTCAGTTTCTGCAGGTGACTCCACTCCTGTCCTAATTAGGATGAAGCTCTCCTGGTGGAGTGGTTACCCAGCCATTACTCTGGTGCTCTTGAGGATAGGAAGGGTGGAGTTGAGGCGGTGGAAAGCACTTTGGTGGCCCTTCATGATCCATGGGAGGAGGCCAGGACATATTCCACAGCTCCTTGGGCTCACACAGCAGTTTCTGCTGCTCCACTGCGGCCTCTGGGAGGGAAGCCGAAATCTTTTCTGCTCTCCCAGGTCACCTTCTCTCACACAGGGGCCACTGCTGGGGCTGCCTGGTCCCCAGAGTGCATCTGGTGCTGCAGGCAGAGCTGTGTGCTGTGTCCTGCTGGTCCTGTGCTGAGTGATGAGCACTGTGCACGACCACCCAGCCCCACCTGTCCTGCTTTGAACACATCCCCTGATGAAACCAAAGGGATCCCCATAAGGGGGCCTTGCCTGTCAGCAACGTCCCATGTTGCTGGAACTGCAACAGCCTGGATTTTCCTAATCCCTAAGAATAAAATCCCTAAGAATAAAATCTGGTTATAATGAAAATAGCTATGGAACAAGACAATATCCATCAAAAATCTCAAGTGGATGTTCTGTGACACCATCACAGCAAATCTTAATATACCCCAGAAGAGACATGGGATGCCCCGAGTCACCAAGGAACCCTTGATCCCATAATGTGATCTTGGTTAAATCCATTTGGATCCAATATCCCTCAACCAATCATTCTGATTTCTTCATAAAATAAAAATTAGCTGATGGCAGTAGCATTGGTTTTGGGTAGTGTCATCAGTCCCCCCCAGTTCAACAGAAGACCAGCCCCAACTGCACATTTTTTTCCTGTTAAACACAGGGAAAAAAAACAGAACTGAAATTCACCAACACACATATCTGCTTCCTCCAGCCCACCTTTACACCACACACTCTGAAATGCATCAGCCCAAGCTTTCCCCCATGGAGTGAGCACCACTCTCCACCATCGCTCCTTCTGTGTCCCACCCTGTGTCCCCAAGGTTCTTTATCCCTTTTTAAACCTTGTGCCTTCCCTTCAGAGCCACCACGCAGGAGCCTCCAGCCAAGCAGATACCACAGCAGCAAAAAAAAGAAAAAATAGTTCTCTTCTTATTGATGGAAAAATGCTCTTGAATCTTCTCAGTGGGATAAAAAAAGCACAACTGACCATCACGCCACCAAGGCTACATATCCACCCACAACCCCCTGGCCATCGGAGCCTGTGAAATCAGCTTGGGCTGTTGAATGACTCTGAAGAAACATTTTAAGGACTAGCAGTTTTTATTAAGGCATAAACATCCTGCAAAATTTGGAGCAGTGAAGAGCTAGCATTGTTTTTTAAGCAATAATGCGGGCATTTTTAGCTAAACACACAAAAAGCCTGCAGACGTCCTTTGATGCTATGGCTTAATTGTATTTTTAACAAATCTTATTGACGAATTTCTGAAAGGAAGGTGATCACTCTTGTGGATATGATGAAGAATTGACAGAGGCCTCAGCAGACTTTTGACTTGCAAGAAGAATCTCTCAGACCTGCATGGAGAGAGTAGACTGGCATCAGTCACTCTAGTGACACCTTCAACTGTAATTATTTTAGGACTAAAAACCAGTTTCCTCAGAGCAGTCTGACTGCAGTGTCCCTGCAGAACCACCTTCCAGTGAGATTCAGACAAAAATCCTGCAGAACCCGCTTTTCTGCCTCCTCCTTGGTGGAGTTCAGGGTTCAACAAGTCAAGAGGATCCTCGTCCTTCACCCCAGGGTGTTTGTCCTGTCTTAACTCTTTCCATGCCAGCTCAGTAAATCCTCATGCCCAGACCAAAGTGAAGTCACTCACATCCCACCTCCAGCCAGACTTGGCATCCCTCACCAGTGTCCCACCAACCGAAACCATGGTGCTGTGTGGGCACAGCACATTTCAAACCCTGCCTTGGGGCCAGGTTCGCACCCTCACTGCCTAAAGGTGATGACAAACCAGAGGAGTGACTGTATATAACTTTTTTAGAGCTCTGCGGGAACTGGGGCATTTCATGTAAGGGTCCTGTCAAGGTTTGTCCCAGGCACAGTTAATCATTATCTAGCCTCTAACAGGGCACATAACCACAGTGTTTCAACCAGGATTACGTCAGCTGGGCCATATACTCAGTTTCTTTTCCCTATCAAGTGTTAAACTAGAATTTCCCTGTTCCTAAATTCAGATCGGTTACACGCAAATAGTTTGAAGAACTTGGAGCCCTCAGACTGAGACACCCGTGAATAAACCCAGAAGTGTTTCTGGTTTGTGCCTCATGAATCCCACATGGCACTGCCCTGCCACAGGGTTAACCAGCCTGCCACCCACCCTGAGGCACAGGGATCTCGGGTACATCGACTTCCTGCTCCTCCCCGACAGAAGACAGCACTTCGGGGCATGAGGGAACTTAGGGGAACTGTACCGTCTTTCTGTGGCATCTAGCTGACACAACAACATCATGCAAGGAAGATTTTTTTCAGAGGTTCTCCTTTTTTTGGAGCAAAGGACTCTTGTAGGCACAGGATGGCCAAAACCAGACCAGAACAGTGAGCAGAAAGGGTGTGGGAAGAGTTTTGTGTCCAAAATCAGCACTAATATGATCTACTTTTTTGGGCATTGGTTGCTTCTGTTTCTCAGCTTTTCAAACCCTCGCCCCTACAGAAATGGGTCTGTTTTTCCCTTATCAGCATGGCACACAGCATTGGAATAACTCACCATAGATCATCCCAGCCGCAGCTCAGAAGTCTGGCTCTGCAGGAAAGAAGCGCAGAGTGTTAGACTCAGGGGCAAATGGCACCCCCTCTCCCCTGTCCCCACAAGGTTCTCCCCCAGAAGCAGTCCCAGTGTGGTAACCAGAGAGTTGCTCTCAGCTGTACCTGAGGTTAGGTCACCACCATCAGTGCATCCTTCTTTATAGTCACACAACATAAAGCAAAAATTCACTGCATGACCCATTGCCTTCTAGTTAAGTTCACCAAGGCAAAGATCAGATGACACTGCATCACCAAATCCCTATGGACTAACACCAACGTGTGTTCTCCCTGAATCCTTCACAGGTATGCATAACAGCCTTTTCAGCTAAAACCGAGTTAATTTTTTACCTCTAACACAAGACCTTCAAACCCCACGCTGTTACAACACCCTGCTTCCCAGGAAAAGGAACAGGCACAGCATGGATATAAAGCAAGGAGCTCCAGCATGCAGAAGGGAAGGCACAGCATACCCCATCGGTAAAGGGCTGGCTCCGGCATGGTGGAATGCACCACCTTGCAAACGTACAGGTCGCCCTCTCTGGGGGTGAAGGGCGCATAGACCAGGCGCTGGAACTTCCAGTGCTCGTTGAAGGACAAGTCCCCGTAGGTGACGTCGGGCATGGGCTCCCCGTTCTTCAGGAGTTCGACGTCAATCCTGGCTGGGTAAAAGCCAGTGATGAAGCAATGGAGAATGTTCCCCTCTCCCTCCTTGGCGCGGGAACGGGCGTAGACTTCGACCTTCGGCGCCTCTGGGGAGAGAGGCAAGGGCGTGTGAGAAGCAGGGCTGCGGTGGGCATCGCCTCGATGCCAACCCTCGCCCACCCACCGGGCACAGTGACCCGGACCCGCCGGGACCCCGCAGCCCCTCACCCCCGTCAGGACCCTTCGCGCCGCCCCAGGCACTCACCACCGGCCGCCTCCAGGCCGGGCAGCGCCAGCAGCACCAGCACGCCGAGCACCAGGACCCCCTGCACCATCTTGGCTGCTCGCTGTCCTGCCGTTTCCCGGAATGTCCCGATCCCACCCACACTCCGCCTTTTATAACCCCTCCGGAAGGCACGGCCAATCGTGGCGAGCAGCGGCCTCTTCCTCACCAGTCTCCGGGTAGAACGGGAGCTCCGGGGTTGTGCGAGCCCGAGCGCCGCTTTCGCTTTCAGTTCCGCGCTGGGTCGGGGGGAGAGAGCCGGCCAGAGACCCCGGGGCTTCGGGCAACAGCAGCGGGACGTGAGCCCAAGCGGACAATGGCACCTGCTCTACACCAGCCCCGGTGTGGCCACAGGCGCAGGGCAGCGCCCGTCCCGGGTGCTGGGCACTGCTGAGGCCACACCCCAAATCCTGGGGTCAGTTCTGCGCCCCTCACGACAAGAAGGAGATTGAGGAGCTGGAGCGGGTCCACGGAAGGGAACGGAGTTGGGGAAGGGGCTGGAGCACCAGGAGTAGCTGAAGGAGCTTGGGGGTACCTTCTTTCTCTACAGCTCCCTGATAGGAGGGGGCAGCCAGGTGGGGTTGTGCCCTGCTCCCAGGGAGCAAAGGAGAGAACAAGAGGAAACACCTTCAAGTAGCATCAGGAAAGGTTTAGATTGGATCTTAGAGAAAAGTTCTTCTCTGAAGGGGCTGTCCAGCCTTGCCACAGGCTAAATCCCTAAAGGGATTTAAAAGCCCTGTGGATGTGGCATTTGGGGACGTAGGTTAGTGGTGGCCTTGGCAGTGCTGGAGGAATGATTTGACTTTGTGGTCACAGAGAGCTTTTCCAACCTAAATGGGAGTTAAAGCTACCTCTTGCAGAAGATTTTGCATCCAGGGCTGGTATTACACCAACAGTCTATAGTGGAGCAAGCTGTCCACCTTCCTTTATGACCTTCTTTCAAAACCAATGTGAAATGTCTCATTCCAGCAGCTGCAGAGTGAGAAATGACTGTTGTTCAAGCACAGCATAGATACCCTGACATAAAACGTAAGAATTCTAACACCAAAGAACCAGGTTTTCTGGTGCCTCCCCCAGAAGCACTGTGAACACCAAAGCCCAGCGAGGCTAGGAATGCCAGTGAGTATCCCAGTAATGCTGCTTGGAAGAAAAAATAAAGAGAAAAGAAAGAAAAGTCACTGCTAGTGGTGAGAAAACAGCAGCATGGTGTAAGTACCAAAACACTAAGCCCCTTTAGGATCCACTTTCTTAATGCATCTCTAAATGCAACTCATTAAAACACAAATTAAATTAACAAAGCATGTATGGAGAACATCCCAAAGGCAGCAGGTAAATCAGGAGGGGTCAAGCAAAGGAAAATATTGAAAACACTTGTTATCAGTCCCTGCTGGCCTAGCTCCTGCTGGGTTTGCTGGCTATCCAGTGAGCAGTGCCAGCCACGCAGCTGAAAACACACAGTGTTTTTCTCATTGTGGGGTAAACAGATGCAGCTGCAGCCAGAGCCTTATCAGGGATCTCAGGGCTCCGGCAGAAATAATCCCTAATAATCGGTGGCAGAGCTGTTATTAGAGCCACCACATCAGGAGTTACCACCCCGGTCCAGGTGTCCCACAGTGAATCTGGCTCTGCCCAAGTGGACACTCCCCTCGGCTCAGGGAGAGGATGGTAGGACACGGATCCTCTCCAGGCTTTTTGGGATGTGAATCCCTGTAAATGACTCTACTGTAATCCACACCACGTGTCAGAATTTCCCAGTAAATAGAAGCACAGCTCTTCACCATGATGTTTATAAAAAGCCACAATGATTTGGTTAGAGTAGCCTAATCTTCCACTCTGGGGACATTTTTGCTTTTATTAGCAGAATACTGGGAGAATTATTTGGGAGTGGATGACATGACCAAGGTGCTCCTGGTATTCGGGGGGATAAGGGCAACCCGCTATGCTTTGTGGGATGTAGAAATCTGTAGTGTTAGTGTTGACACCTGTGCCTGGTGTTATCTACCAGAATATTCAACCCCGACAGACCACATCCCACCAGTTTTCCGTAACTCCTCAGAAGGATATCAGCTCTGAGAACACCATGGCAGTCAAGGACGACGCGAGCCGTGGGGAAAGCTGGGCTCGGGTGTTCTGTGCTCCGAGAGCCGCAGGTTGAGGTCACTAAACCTCTTCACCCTCACTCCTCCCTCGGCTCCGGGGGAGCCTCGTACGGCGGCACGGCGAGGCCAGTGCGCAGACGCAGGACGCCGCTGGGAGCCGCCATGCTGTACGGCAGGCGCACGCCGCGGGGGCGGGGCGGCCTATAAAAGGGGTGGCGGGGATCGGGTGGTTCTGTAGCGGGACCCGGGACGGACAGAGGGTGGGCGAGTGGGAGCAGGAGGCGGCACCGCGGGATGGCGGAGGGCGGCGAGAGCATTGTGAGTGCCTGCCCTGCTCCGCTACCCCCTGCCCGCTGCCGCCTCCCGGCGTCCCGCTCCCTCTGCGGTGCTCTTTCTCCGGGGCTGGCGCTCCCCGGAACGGTCAGTCTCGGAGCAGACGCTGCCCTGGAGGTGCTGGTGGGATGCTCTTCTCTGCCTTGTGCTCATGTGCCGCTCGTGCCCACGTAGCGGCTGTTCATTCTGAAGCCTAGTGGTGTCTCAGCCCAGCCGCACTTGGTGCCGTTCCGTGCCGGCATTCGCTGGTGCCAGCGGCTTCTGTGGGCTGAGCCTGCGGGTCTTGTCCTCGCTGGCAGTGCCGCTGGCTCATGCTTTTCCCTTTTCCAGCTGTGAGCCCTGTGGGTTGCCTGGCACCACCAGTAGAGTGAGGGGGAGGTTGGATATCCCCCACTACTTTTGGGAGCCTGTTAGGGTTATCTCTCCTTTAGCAAGGAAACTGCTGCTTCCAAATCCAGATTCTCGAGGATTTTCTGCTGGTGGAAGATGTGCTTCTGCTGGAAGAGATGGCTGAGGAAGATGAGGAGCTCGACCTGTACAACGAGATGACTTTTGGGTTAGGTAAGACCTCAGGGGAGTCCTGGTGTTGGAGAGATCTGCCAGCACTCAGGGGGAGCAGACACCCTGGTGGGCACTGCCCAGGCATTCACCCACCCTGCTGTGCACTGCTTCCCCACTTCAAGACCGAGACTCCCCAGAGGAGGATGTTCCAAAACTCCTAGTGGTACCGGAGATAAGCCCCGAGGTGGCCAAAGCACTGGTAGAGGCAACTGGAAGAGCACCTGAGCAGCTGGAGGAGTTGCCTGAGGAGGAAGGTGGGATAGAGGCGGAGGTGGAGCAGGTTAACTCTCAGATGGAGGAAGAGGCAGAGGAGCTGGGGACTGAGGAACAGGAGGAAGACCAGGAGTGCTTTGAGGAGCCCAGTGAACTGGGAGACCCAGCAGTGATGAGAGCTGTGCGGAGCAAACCCACTCTGGAGGTGATGTGTGAGCAGACAGGGGGTCCTGCTCCTCCCCCCTCCATCCCCACACCTTTGGGTCCTGCCCCACAGAGGGCACTGGGGCAGGGAGGCAGACCTTTAACTCCCCTTTCCTTGCAGAGCCAGGACTCAGCAGTGTTGGACAGCAGGATTGGTACTTGCTGGGGAGAGCTTGGCAAGGAGGACATGGTAAAAATGTCCCCACCCATCTGGTGATGAGGCAGGGTGGCTCTTGTGGTGTCTCCTGCTCTCTTCTCCTGTTCACTTGCCTCATGCCAACATCTCCCTGTTTTCCAGCTGTCAACGGATCCCACGGCGTTGGGCTCCTGCCCTGGCAGTGTCCCGCGCCACCTCATGCTGGAGGTGGGTACCTCCAGCCAGGCCTTTGGAGGTGGCTAAGGGCTCCCCACTACTTTAGGACAAGGGTCACACAGGGAATTTGGGATGCTTGGGGCATCTCCAAATGGCTCTGGCGGTGCACAGATGTGTCTTGGGTGCCAAGGCTGTGAGTGCCCACCCAAAGCAGAGCCTGTGTTTGAAGGCAAAGTTGTTGAGTTTGGGGGGACATGGGTCCCCAGCTGTGCCACACTACCAGGGTGGGAGCCCAGCTGGTGCATGTTATTGTTTGAGCAACGACCAAAGGTTTTAGTGAGCTGACTGTTGCTGAGGCAACTAAACTGTTCCCAGCTGTGCCCTGTTCCCACCTGCTGCTGCCTCCTCCTGGCAGGATAAAGCCATTCTCCAGGTCCTGGAGAGACCTCCACCATCTACCAACATGGGCCTGGACTTCCTTGGCTCTCCTGTGCAGAGGGGCTGTGGGGGCTCTCCCCGGCTCAAGTGCCCTGACTTAAGGCTGATGTCCCCCAAGCCTGTCCCCCAGTGCTTTCTCCAGCAGGTAACAGGTTTGGGGGTGCTCTTGCATCCCTTCTTTCTCTGCTTCCTCTCCTTGGAGGCGCAGCCTCGAGGACAGGCTTGTCTGAGTGACACCTCCTGTTTCCTGCTCTGCACCAGGCACCCCTGATGTCTCCTCAACCCTTCCCACCGGCTTGCAGACCCCCTCCACTCTTCACTCCCAACCAGGTAAAGTGGTGGGCTTTGAGCCGCTGCCGTGGCCCCACTGAGGCAGCCCTGGAGTGGCAGGAGAGGGAGAGTGGCAGTATTTGGGGTAGCACTTTGCCAGAGGAATGGGAACCAGAAGCCAGCATAGAGCTGGCTGACCCCTCTGGGATGCTTAGAGGGGAGGGCTCAGACCCTTAAACTCCTCTTTCCTTCTCAGGTGGCAGGCTATGCACCTCCAACCCCTTTCCAGCCTGGATCCCCCACCATGGGCAGCCCACCACGGCCCCTAGGCATGCACTTCAGGTCCATGTCCACTTCTTTGGACCCTGCTCTCTTCTTCAGCCCCTCAGCCATGGGCCAGCTGAACTTCAGGTAGCAGGAGTGGGATGTTGGGGTGGGACTGGAGGGGCCCTACAAAGCAGCTGAGGGTCACCTTACTCTGGGGATGTCCCAAAACCCACCTTGTCCCCCGTCTGGTGTTCCCTGCAGCACACCCAGCCACATGACCCAGCTGCACCCTCAGCACCAGCGCATCCTGATGCAGCAGCAGGGCAGGCAGGTGCAGAGGTATGGAGGTCTTTGGGGTGCATGGGGGGGCTCTGGGTGGTCACAGTGGGCTGTGAGGTCTTCTCTTGTGCCAGTGTATCCCCCAAGAAGCTGTGGTCTCGTAAAGTGGACCCTTATGCTGGGCTGATGACTTCCAAGGAGAAGGACTGGGTTGTCAAGGTGCAGATGATGCAGCTGCAGAGTGAGAATATGGATGATGACTACTACTACCAGGTGAGCTCCTGCTGGCAGCACCTGTGGCTTGTTCTCCTCAGGGTGGGGCTTCAGGAGCTGGAGAAACCCTCCAGGACTGGTGGAGGGGGCTCCTGGCTCTTCCTGTTGTTACAGACCTACTACCACCGTCTGGAGCGCAAACAGGCAGAGGAGGAGCTGCTGGGAAGGCGCAACAAGCCCCCCAAGCTGGTCACACCATTCATCCAAAAAGTGGAAACCTATGACTCTGGTGAGAGGCTGGGGCAGGCGTTAGGGGGCTGGGTGAGGAGTTCTGGGATGTGGTGTCACCATGTTCCCACTCTTCCGCAGTGGTGCGCATCGCTGGGTCACTGGGCCAGGTCACAGTGTCCACCTGCTACAGCCCTCGCCGGGCCATTGATGCTGTGCACCATGCCCTCATGGAGGAGGTAGGTGAAGGGAAGCTGGGCTGGCTGGGGCCATAAATTGCCGGGAATGCTGCTTTAGGAACTGCCCTGGGCAGTGGGATGGGGCACAGAGTTGGAGGAGGTGCCACCTCAGCAGTGGCAGCTTGTGCCTGGCCAAGGGGTGGGATTGGGCTCTGGCCAGTTGCAGCTGGCTGTGGTTTCCCCATGGGAATGCTCTGTGTCCTGAAGTCACCTCTGATTCCTCAGGGAGCATCTAGCCCAGTGCTGGGCTGGTGGCAGTATCTGGGGATGGCTGTAACCTTTGTGCCTTCTTTTCTATCCTCCCAAAGGCTGCAGGGACCCACCTGTTGAGAGCGCTGCACAGGATTGAGAAGGTGAGTGAATGGGATTTGGGGAAGGGCAGGATGGTCCAGGTGTTCTGTTTTCATCCAGTGATTTCTCTAAGGGGACATCTACCTAGGCAGGGTCCTGGATAGCCAGTTGGTAGAAGAGGCTCCAAGCTTCTTCCTTACTCTGTGTTATTTCTCCAGCTCTTCCTGCAGCTGCTGGAAGTGGAGGAGGTGCAACAGAAGATGTCCCCGGCCCTGGGGGAACAACAGCCCCACAGGCAGGAGCAGAAGACCCAAAAAGTGGAGAGTATCTACCAAGCCTTGAAAATCAGGGCTTGCAGCAGTGAAGAGTGAGTCTGTGCCATGGGGAGAGGGGAGCAGGCAGCTTGTCCCGGTCCTTAGGGATCTGAGATGGACATTGATGAGCAGGTCTGGGTCACAGGAGGATTGGGTCCTTCCTTCCATTGTGACACAGCCTGTGCTGACCCTGCCTGTGAACCTCATCCCCCAGTGGAGCTGATGCTGGTCCTTTTGGATGGACAGAGATGCTCCCGGTCCCTTGGGATTTGTGCCAATGGAGCCTTTGTTCCCAGGGAGGCAGAAAATGAATTCCTGCAACTGCTGTGTGTGCGGAAGGGCAAGAAGCTCGTGGCCCGGCTGCTGCCCCACCTCATCGGAGAGCAAAGGGAGAAGATCCTGCTGACCATCACCCACCACCTGCCCTTCCTCATGAAGAAGGACATGCTGGATGAGGCAAGCACCTCTAGCCAGGGTGGGGATGGCTTAGGCTGTCTCCTTCCTCCTCTGTTCTTGCTGGGGGTGGCACTGTCTCTAGGAGTCAGCCACCAGCAGTCCTGGTGGCAGTGATCCTCCCCTCTAAATGCTGGGATTGGGGGTGTGGCTGTGAAAGGTCAAAGGATCTCAGATTCCTGCTCTCCCCTCTGCCCTGCCCAGTCTCTCCCCCTGCTCTACAGCCCATTGAATGAGGTGGTGGGTGAGATGACCTTCAGTAAACTTATCGAGGTCCTGCAGGAGCTTACCCGGCCTCTGCCTGAGTCTTTGGAGCTCCCCCTCACCATGGCCTTGAAGAACCAGGTATGTGGCCCTGAGCCTCACTGTGTCACTGGGGTGCCACTGCTGCTGGCTGTGACGCTCCTGGTGCTTTCCTGCAGTTTGGCATCTCCTTGCTCTATTCCCTGCTGAGCCATGGAGAGAGGCTGCTGTCCTCACGTGCGCCACTGAAACCGTGCAGAGGGGACTTCGAGGCATGGTGAGGGACTGTGTGAGCTGGGGAGGGGGGGGGGTTTGCCACTGCTCCGTGGGGTGCTCACCCCCTGTGCTGGTGCCCCCAGGACAGACATGGTGTACCTGATGTCCCAGGAGCTGTCACGCCTGCCTACAGCCTCGCTGGCTGAGCCTCTCTTCTTGCCCAGCAACCTTGTCTTGCTCTTCTGCCGCTACCTGGACAAGCAGACTGTCTACCACCTGGCAGCCAAGATGGCTGAGTGAGTACTGCCTGGAATGGCTCCCTGCTCTCCTGGGGATCCCCCGCAGGGAGAGGAGAAGACAGCACTGGGGCCTCACTGCTTCCATCCACCTTTAGAATCATCTCCAGATATCTACTGGGCTGAGCTGATCCTGTTGCCTTTGTTCCCACTTCTTTGGGACAGATCAGCAACCTGGTACTCCAACCTCATCCTTTCCCTGCAGGTGCTCCCCACTGCCCACGGAGGCTGACATGTTCTGCTGAGCCCTGGGAGCTGGGGATGGGGTCTGGAGCTGGCAGTGCTGGGAACGGGCAGGGCCCGAAGCTGTGGCTTTGAAAGTGAACACTTACCCTGGTGCGGGGCACTCTGGGTGACATGGGCAGTGGCAGGGCTGGCGCCGAGGGGCTGATGCCGCCCTGTCCTGGTGCCCAGGAGCACGGTGGTGGGTGGGTGTAACTTATTTTGGCCTCCCCCTGGCACTGGTGGATGCTAGGTTGTGGCAGGGGCCGAGGCAGGGCACAGGGGCGCTGGGAGCACCTGGGAGGGGGGGATTTTGTCTATGGCACGTTATGTACAGTGCTTGAAATAAAATAAAAGGCGATTAATGAGCTCTTCTGGCTCCTGGGGGCAGCTTATGTTGGATGCATGGTGGTCCTAGGGGCATTGCAGGGCAGGGAGACCCCTGGCCTGGGACAAGGATCTGGCAAAGGGCAAGGAGAAGAAGGGGAGGGATGCTCAGAGGATCGAGGAGGAGAAAGGAGTGCTTGGAGAGGGGATCAGAGCCCCCACATACCTGAGCACCCAGGGAGGGGGAGTGGGCTGGGAAAGAAGAGGTGCAGTGGGGAAGGTAAGTCAGAGCTTGTCCTGATAGGGAAGTAAAGATTTGTGCAGGCATCTGGCAGCACATGGGAAGGATATGGTATCTTAAACATATGTGCGTGGGTAATAAAGCAGCTCTTGTCTCTGATGAGCTCCCAAAAGCTATTTAATCTTGAAGTCTTCCAGTTGTGGTCACAGTGAAGTACCTTGAGGCATCTTTCTAATCAATTGTGACTGCCCCAAGCTGCTCCTCACTTTTGTATCTGAGACTGAGTGTGTGCAATCTCTGTTCCCACTGTGGGAATCTTGGTAGCTCCTGCCTGGTTTTATGGTGGGATTTCTCCAGATCCTATGGGACAGCTGGGGCTGGGCCACCTCCACCTATCTAGGTCTAAACCTGACACCCAAAGCCTGGAGTGTATTCAAAAGAGGTTTACAGCAGAAAACTGTCTCATCCTCAGACTGCCCATGCTCCAACCCTGAGTGGATGAAACTATTCCTTTAAAAGGGCATCCTTCAGGGGCCAAAGGGAGAATTCACAGAGAATAAGGCTGTGAGGGCTTGGGTGGGATTTGTCTCCACTGCTCATCAAGGTAGCTCAGTTTCTTCTGCTTCAGAGTGCAAAATCCAGCTGGCCCATCTTTCTGGCAGCTGTATCTCCTCCTGCTGCCTCTCCTGCTCATCTTACAGGATCTATATGCCCCTCACACTTTATCCTTAGGGATTTCTCTGGGATGGTCATGTTCATTTCTAGCCATCCTCTTCAAAGACTGACACTGGTAGCTTCTCCATGGGATGAGCCCCTCGATCCAAACCCACTGAGGTAATCTTGGAGGATTCCAGTGTGGGATCTCACCTCCAGTGAAAGAACAGACCTTGCTGTTTAAAATACCACAGAATTTCAGGCAGGAGGGAATTAGCAGCTGCTCATTGATAGCAGGAATTGGGGAGGACACTGGAAGTCCTTCAGATAAGGATAAGCAGTGTTCTGTTTTCTGTTTGCTCTTTGCCTGGGAGCCAGTGTGGATGTAGGACAGAAGTATGACTTGGCTGCAAACATGTACTAGACCAAATTCTAGCATGGGAGGTTGGAGATCTCTGCTGGATTTTGCTGCTTCATTACAGGAGACAGCTGAGGGAAAAGAAGGAAAACCTATCTCTTTGTTGCTCTCCTATAGCCAAGAGGCTCACAGCACCCAGTGCTTCCCACGTGGGGAAACAGACCCTCTCCATGAGGCAGCACCCAGGAATGAATCCAGCCGAGGGGTATCTTGCAGGTCAAGCACCCCCAGACCATTTGCCTGCATCTGAATGTTCTAAATCCAGAGCTGATGGAAGTCCAGGGTGTCTTATCTGCCTTGCCCCGCTCCTCCTGGTACTCTCCTGAGAGGATCATTGGCCCCAGAAGATGGTGGTGACCCATGACTGTGGATTGTCACTACCTTGGGTGGGAAGAGGGTATAGGGGTTCATCCTGGAATGTTTTGGGGTGTATGGAGCTCATCCAGGGCTGTCTGGGGTGTTGTATGGGGTTAATCCTGGAACATCTTCAAGGTATCTTGGAAGGTACAGAGTTTATCCTGGGATGTCTTGAGGGGGTCTGTACAGAGCTTATCTGGGACTGTCTTGTGGGATATGCAGTTAATCCTGCAATGTCTTGGAGGTTGTATGGCATTCAGCTTGGGATCTCTTGAGGTTATGGAGCTCATCCTGGGAGCTTTGGGTAGGTGTATGGGGTTCATCCTGGGGCATCTTCAGGGTATGGGGCTTATCCTGGGATGTTCTAGGGCATTATATGGCTCGTCTTGATCTACCTCCAGGGTATGAGGCTTATCCTGGGCTGTTTTTGGTGATCTATGACTTATCTTGAGATGCTTTGAGGGGTATGGGTCTCATCCTGGGACACCTTGGTGGGGTATGGGGTGCATTCTGGGCAGTTTTAAGGTCTGAGGCTCATCTTGCAAAATCTTGGTGTGTATATGACTCATTCTGGGACGACTTAAGTGGTTTAGGGCTCATCCTGGGATGTCTAGGTGCGTGTATGGGGTTCATCCTGTGACATCGTCAGGATCTGGGACTTATCCTGAGACATCATCGAGATATGTGGCTCATCCTGCGATGTCTAAAGTGGTATAGGGCTCATTCTGGGATGTCTTGGAGGTGGTATGGGGTTCATGCTGAGACATCTCTAGGTTATTACGTGGCTCATCCTGGGATGTTTTTTTGTGGGGAAGGGGCTCAGCCTGGAATGTTCTGGGTGATATGGGAATACTCCCCGGGCTGTCGAGAGGACACGGGGTCAGGGCCCGGGCTGTCCGGGGACCGCAGCCCCCCGACCCGGGGCGCTGAGGGGACACGGCGCCCTCAGCTCACCCACTTCTTCCGGGCGGAGGGGACGCGCTCCCCTTTCCGCCGGCTCAATGGTACGGCCGGCACCCCCGTTTCCATGGTGACGACGCGGCGCCTGCCGCCGCCGGCGCTCATTGGCTGTCGCTGCCGGCGGGGGCGGGGCGGGCAGAGACACTACCNCGTCGGGCGGTGGCCGTGGATCCCGCTCGCCTTCCCCGGCTGAGCGCCGCCCGCCGCCCTTCCCCGAGCACCGCGGGCCGGGGGCCCCCGACAGCGACTCGGAGGGCGAGGACATCTTCACCGGCAGCGTGAGTGCGGCCGCGGGTGGCGCGCCGCCCCGGGGGCGCTGCAGGGCCGGGCCCGTGTGCGAGGGGCTGCCCAGGGCATCCTCCGGACTTGGTGAAAATAGTGCGAAACACCCCCAAATCCCCCCGAATAAAGAGAGGGAGGGGCGATGCCTCTGGTTTCGTGTCCCTTCAGGGGGAACCTTGTAGGGCAGCTGCGGAGAGGAAGCCCCGGGGCCGGGTGGGGGTCACAGAGTGGCTCCCGTGGCTGTGGGATTGAGAAAATGCTTGTGCTCGGCTGCTCCCCGTTTCCCCGGGGTCGTAGCCTCTCTGTCCCTGCAAAACTACTGCCGGAAGCCGGATTGGATAGAGCTTGGAGCAGCCTGCTCTGTGGGAGGTGTTCCTACCCATGGCAGGTGGTAGAACGCGGTGGGCTTCGAGGTGCCTCACGACCATCCTACAGTGGCAGACACAGCTCAGCCTCTTAGCTGTAGCGTGTGAAGCTTCACTGGGGGGGAGAAGCTCCATCTGCTTTCTCCCAGCATCATCAGCTCTGGTCCCCTCAACATCCAGAACGTGCTGGCGTGGCTGCCATGGTACCTTCAGTTTGAGATTGAGGGTAGTGTGGAGGGGAGTGAGGTGACAGGAGGCATCCAGTGTTCCCTGCTCACTAGGGCTTTGTGTTGGGCTGTAGGAGGGTCTTGGAGGGTTTGGCAGTACTTGGTCAGCAAACCAGGTGCTGCTGCACAAATCCATGGTGAAGGTAGAGGTGTGAAGGCTGTCAGCATCTTTCCTTGTTTCTAACAGTCTCCCGTGCAGGAAGCCCAGGTTGCTGAAGGCTGTTGGCATTAACTCATGGCAGCATTGTCCCAGGTTTGCTCCGGGCAGTGACCAGCAGGCAGGAGGGAAGTTAAGACACTGACTGGTGCTTCTCCAAGCTGAATCCCAGTCAGCCACTGGCCTCTGGTCCTTGGGATCAGTATCTTGGAGCAAGGATCTCAGCTGGAGGGGCCACAGAAGCTCTTCCAGCAGCCTGGAGGCTGGAATGCTGTGAGGTTGATTCCTGAACGCTAGGAGCCTCTGCTGACCTCACCCAGACTTTTCCAGCCTGCCTGATCCAGCTGGCAGGACAGGAGGAGTTGGTGTCTGTGGTAGGAAGTTCTCCAGGAACATTCTGCAGTTTTCTAGCCTAGGGAGGCCTTGAGCAGGAGACTGTGGCCGTGACCAAATTAACCTGCCAGGACTGGCCTGGCCAGGCTTCTCCTGCCACTGACATAAAGCTGGAGCTGCCTCTGCCCTGCTTCTGGTGCAGCTCCTGCCTGGTGTCTGTGAGCTGTGCTTGTGTTTTTCCTTTGCAGCAAGGAAAAAGGTAGATCTGGGGGAATGTGGATAGATTGTGGCCATGTGAGGGTGAAACTCACACTACTCTGGGCAAAACAGCAGCGGGGTTGTATGTTTGGAACCCTGGGCCTTGCAAGAGGAAGGTGCTGGTACCTATGGCAAGCACCAGGTCATGGAGATGGTCTGGAACTTCTCAGGACCTTTCTTTGGTGAAGAGCTGGAGGATGTAGAAGGTGGCTTGATGGTTTGTGACCCACCAAGAAGAGTGAGCATCAGTGCCGTGAAATTTCATGGGAATCACACATCCTTGTGCTGGAAGGGGAGGTTAGTGAGCCACAGCAGCTTATCAGGTGTTTGGTTTTGTTGTGGAAGCCATTGTCATAACTAATACGTGGCTGTTCTTGTGACCTGGTGGCTTTGTTTGTCTGTGCCCTTGAACGTTGGGAAAACACTTTCTGGGAAGCAGGGGAGGCAGATCTGCCTGGCTGCCAGCATTCAGGTGGCTTAACAGCACCTGGGCATCGCCAGCAAGGAAGCGTTTGGGTCAGATGTGAGTAGAACCAGAGTGGGATCTCACCTGTCTATTGACAGAGGTTGGATCCCTGTGTGACCACAGCCCTTTCTAGGGATGCCCCCGAGGATCAGCTCTTCCCAGACAAGTTCTGTTTCCCTGTGGTGTGCATCAGACTGGTGCAGGGGGACCTCTGCCCACGCTTGTGATGTTGGGGGGTGCTGAATCCAGCCCCAGAGATGGCTGATGTTGTGTCGTGGGCTGATCTAACAAGGCCATGGCTCCTTTGTAGCAGCAGATGGAGAAGTAGGAACAGGGCGTGGTGCTTTCATGTCTGAGGAACTAAATTTAAGGCAAACTGGGAAGCAGTTATGGTAGAAAACCACTTTGTCCATGCGCAGTGGGGTTCTTTCTGAAGATTTCCTGGGGGAGCAGAGGAGCTGTGTGAGCCCTTTCCTCACAGGTCACCACTGGTACCAGTCCTCTTGTTGGCTTCGACAGTAGTCTGAAGGACCCTAGGGGGATGTTGGGCGTGAAGGGTCTCTGCTCCCTGCTCTCCATCACTAACAAACATAGCTTGTGCCTTTAACTGCTGTGATCCAAGCTGGGAGCAGTCCCTGCTCTAGGAAAACATCCTAAAATACAGGAGTTCTTGCCATCAAGTGAGTGTTTTGATGGCTATTCTGTTTTTACCACCCAAAGATGTGAGCCCACACCAAAGAAAAGCTGCCTCAGCATGGCTTCACTCCTTCAGGAGCGACATGATCCAGTGATGCTTCCTTGCTGGAGAGAGTGCCAAGGAGCTGCTTGTTTGGAGTCTCTAATAGAGCTCCATTTACTGTCCATCAAAGACCTGTTCTGTTCTCTGCTCGGGCCTACAGAATGGCACTTGCTGTCCCCTTCTTCCTTGGGATATCTGCCTGCACAAGGAGGGATGATTGGGGATGCAGGCATCTGTAACAGGAATGCAGGAGCAGCTCTGTCTTCTGGTGGGGGGGACTGGTTGCCATAAAAGCTCTCAGGTGGGCTGTCCCTGTGTCCCCAAGCCTGCTCCCAGCAGCCAGGATGGTCCTTTCTGGGTGAAAACTGTCTCTGGAGTTTGGTGTGACACTTGTTGTCCTTAAAAGTGGCAGAAAGCATAATGCTGGAGGGTGAGTGGAAGGGCACAGGATGGTGGACAAGGAATTGACATGTTTGCTACTCTATCCGTCAGTGTAAATGACCTTTGACCTTTTAATCCTCTCACAGAGCAACTCCCCGGCCCTGACAGCAGAGTCTCCTCTCCCTGTGAGCAGCTCCTCCAAAGAGAACGGTGTTCATGTGGAGCAGGATGATCAGGACCTATTTGCAGGTGAGCCTGTGTGGGCTGGGCCTCTCTCAGCTCCAGGCCTGGAGTGATAGTCCTAAAATACCCGTAACCAAAAGCAGATCATAAGTGCTTATCTCATAGATGTGTTTGAGTCCACTTGCTCTGGTGTTGTGTTTGGGAAGGTCGGAGCAGCCGCCACCAGGTCTCTAGGATAATCCTGCCACAGGACTAATTGCTGGGGAGCTGAAAAGGATTAAAATGAGGATTGCTTTTGTTGCCTTAAGTTCTGAGGTGGTGAGTGTCTCCTTAGAGTTAAAGGATTTTCTTTCTCCACCTTCTCCTGACTCCAAGCTAGTGGAAGAAGCGTCTCTAGTAGAGGCCTGGCTGTTCCCAAGGAAACACAACCCCCCTCAGCAGGGGAAAATGAGGAGGGTCAGACATTCCCCAGCCCTGGCATGATGAACTGAGAGTCAGTTCTGGATACTTCTGCTAAGAGGTGGAAGTTGTTACATCCTCTAGGTGGAGGAGTGACCTGGAAAGGAGCCTTCCTCCCAGGCTGACCCATGTGACAGGTAAAATCTGCCTTGGCTTTAGCTGCTCCAGGATGCAGCTCCTCTAGCACGTAGCAAGGAGGTGGTCGGTGAGGGGTGATGCCTGGCTCCTTCTGGAATAAGAAGTTCATTGGATTAACATAATGTTCTCCAGCAGGTTTGATCAAATGCTCTTACTGCAGTGGTGATGCTCTGTCATGCTCTTCCCAGTGCTTACAGGTGTCCTCCCAATGGATTTCTTTGCTAATTAAGACTGTTGTTACTTCCTAGATCCCATGAATCAGAGAATGTTGCAATTGCCTTTCCAGAAACTCCAAGAGAGAAGCTGACCCTTGCAAACTTCTTTTGACAGATGCCACTGTGGAGCTGTCCCTTGACAACACTCAGAACAACCAGAAGAAAGAGGTGGCCAAAGCATCCAATCCTTTGCCCTCATTAGATGTAGGGACAAGTTCTTACAGAAACCTTTCAAAGAGCTATGAGGAGGTGAGAATTGCTCTTCCAAACTGTCTTGCGGCTTTCAAACTGTCTTTGGCAGGATCCTCTCTGTGTACTCCCTTGTAAACATGAATCTTAAATGATGTAATTAATATATTGAATGGCCTGATTTGTATTTTGGGCCATCAGTCTTGAGACTGATACCACTGGAGTGGGGCTCAGGTCAGCCTGGTGGCATTGCTGCTCATGTGGAGGTCCAGATTGCTTCCAGAGCTATAACAGTGATGGATCTGGTCCTGAGGGTCCAAGCTGTGAATCAGAGCCCTGCAGTATCTTCTTGGAGCTGAGCAGTTTGTGCATCAGTCTGGGCAAATAGTGGGTTAGGAATGGCAAATGCAGTTTGGGATCCTTGTCTAGACATGATGAGGAGCTGGAAGGGTTTATAGAATGGTCTTGGCCAGACTGAGTTGATAGAGGTGCCCTGGCAAGGGGACCAGCTCACCATAATGGTTTGGGGTGCGTTGAACTTTGGTTTCCTGGTTTTGACTTGCTGTCCCTGGGTGCTTTCTCCAAACAGCTGGAAGAAGAGGAGCAGGAGGACAAATTTGACCTGACTGTGGGAGTGAGTGACCCGGAGAAAGTTGGTGAGTTACTGTTCTGCACAGTGAAAGGGTATGGGCAGCCAGGCTCGGCCCCGCAGCTCCGGCCTCTGGGCTGTCTCTATGCACAGACCTGATCCTTGAATACCATCTCCAAGGCTTCCTCTGGCATCTTAAAGAAATGATGCTGTGCAAAGCCCAGGGTGAGAACAAGCAAGGCAGAGACAGGTTCTAGAAAGCCCGGAGCCAGGTTTTTGGGATTCTTGTGGTGACCAACTTGGCAGACCTCCAGGCAGCACTGCCCTGTGTGGAGCTGGCACGGGGTAAGCAAAATTTCCTTAGCCTGATGCTGAGTGCGTTATTCCATGCTCTGGCACATTCCCTGGAACAT
The DNA here is from genome assembly GCA_013397315.1 of Donacobius atricapilla. Taxonomy (NCBI): domain Eukaryota; kingdom Metazoa; phylum Chordata; class Aves; order Passeriformes; family Mimidae; genus Donacobius; species Donacobius atricapilla. Next base: position 13,276 of record WBMY01010899.1, on the reverse strand, counting down.
GGGCTTGCCAGGGAAGCAACTCTGGCTTCAAAATGAGAAGCAAGAGGGTTTCTGTCTATTGAAAGAGGAGTCAGAGTGTCATGATCAGCCACGTGGAAGTTCCTGCAGTGCAGAAAACCCAAGGTGATATCAGATCCCAGCCAGCAAAGTAGCCTCACGAATGGCAGCTTGTTCCTACTCTATGGCTTGTGATCTCTGGAGCTGGGAGGTGTAAATCAGATCTGTCCTAAGGGTAGCACTGGAGCTCGGAGGATGCCCTTCAGATGAACTGCCAGGTGAACAAGGGGATTTCTGTGTGAGCTGGAGCAAACTGCCTGTGGTGTTCCAGGATCCAGCCCCATCCAGCCTGACTTGCATCCTGTGAATAGACTGTTTCATGTGCCCCACAGCCTCCGAATTGTTGGGGTCTGAGCAGATGTGTGGAGCCAGCCCAGACGCTGCTGGTGCAACAAGTACCCAATTGTCAGTGCTGGCTCCTGTAGGAAGTGTGGGGAGGGATAAGCAGGTTGGGAAGTGGCTGCTGGGCAGGAGTCCAGGGCCATGCAGCGGGATGCTGCCTCTGGTTTTGCAGGAAGATCCAGGGCTCCATCAGACTCAAAATCAGGATCACCGAGGCAGGAAAAGGTCAGGAGCCTTGTGCTTTGTGTTCAGGGAATACTGGAAAGTGCTGATGTTGTGGTCCTAATGCCTCGTTTCTTTTTTCCATAGGGGATGGCATGAATGCCTACGTAGCCTACAAAGTGTCAACACAGGTATGTCTAACCCCTCTGTGTCTAATTTTCCATTCTTTCTCCGTGCTTAAAGACAGCTGGACTCTATGTCCTTATCCAAGCCAGCAGTGACCTAAATAAACAGGAGGCCTGAATGCCTTGTTCTGTGTTCAGGAGTTATAATCCACAAAGGATGAGCCTAGCTGAGGAATAGGGTTGGAATCTATTTGAAAGGATTCTGGCTTTATTTGCGCAGCCAGTTACCTCTTTGCAGCCTTGGCTGATAGGGATGCTCAGCATTGGAGGGGGCAGCGTGAATGACATCCATTGGGAGAGTCCCTGAGCCCAGGGCTGCTGCTGAAGGTTCTGTGCCAGCAGCAGCATCAGATTGAGCTGACCTGAGCTCAACACAGCAACAACCATAGCAGCAACAGAGCTGCTGCCATAGTTACATTCACATCAGGACCTGTTCCCCTAAGTTTCCATGAGAAGTGCAGCTGCTGGAGTGCTTTGGAGTCCTGCTCTGGCCTCTGGAAAGTTACTGCAGCTGCCTGTACCATGGCTGCTGGGCTACAGGCAACCTGTGGTCTGAAGAAGAGACTAGAGGACTTGTTATCTTTAATTCCTGTTCTGCAAACTCAGTCCAAATCACTGGTAGCCCCTGTAGTCTTTAGGTGACCTGAGGGGTGTGTCCCTATTCCTGTGTGGAGCAGGGATGATGGGATTAGGCAGTGGGCAGGGCTTGGCTAAGCAGCCCATGGCTGCAGGAACAGCTGCTTGTTATTTAATGTCATTAATGCTGCTGCTGGCTCCAAGGAGAACCCAGCTGGGAGGGAAACTGGATAACCTGGACTAAAACTTGCTCTGTTCACTGCCCACATCTTTCAGAGCTGGTAGTGTCCCACTTCATCCCAGAGGTGCCAGCTGGGAGGGCCTGGCTTTCCTGGGGGGTGTGACCCAAGTGTCATCTCTTCCCCAGACCAGCATGCCGATGTTCAGGAGCAAGCAGTTCTCAGTCAAAAGGAGGTTCAGTGACTTCCTGGGGCTCTATGAGAAGCTGTCGGAGAAACACGCCCAGAATGGGTTCATTGTCCCTCCGCCGCCTGAGAAGAGCCTCATAGGTGAGTGAGGAGCTGAACAGCACCAGTGCTGGTCCTTCAGCTCTTGTGAGTCCTTCTGGTGGTGAGCTCTGTGCCCGAGGACAGGCCTGCAGCAGTCTCAGAGCTGACAGGGAAAATAATCTGGGTTCTGTGGCACAGGCAAAGCTCTGGCTCTGTACTTGGAGCTCTGGCCTTGAATCCTTGTTGGAGTTCACAGATGCCTCCCCACCTGCTTGGTGAAGAGTAAAACCCCTGTGGTATCACTGGATTGCTGTTCACTTGAGTCCAGCCTATTGCTTTGTCTCTTTCCTACATGTCAATTCCTTGGGCATGAGCAGATTTCATATTTCCAGAGTGTAATTCCTGTTGTAAGATTCCTCTTCTCTACTGTCCCCCTGATAGTCTGTGATAAACCACTTCACCTTGCGTGTAGAGTTTAGAGCAGCTCACTAATCACATCTTCCTTCTGTGCTAGGCATGACCAAAGTGAAAGTTGGGAAAGAAGATTCCTCCTCTGCAGAGTTCCTAGAAAAACGTCGGGCTGCTCTAGAGAGGTATGACCCCATCGGCTGTCCCTGAATTGAGTGAGGGACCTCAGAGAGGTCTGGTCTTCATGGTGGCATCACCCAATTCCCCAGGGAGACTGGAAAACTGGTGGGTGAATTAGAACAGTTATTGCCTCTGATTTCCACTCCCTAACTGCTGTTCTGGAGTCATACCAAACTGTGTAGCTGTGATGGCTCAGAGCCAGATTTGCTACAGCCAGAATAACTCCTGGAATTGTTCCTCCCACAGGTACCTACGGAGAGTGGTCAGCCATCCAACCATGCTGCAGGACCCGGACGTCAGGGAGTTCTTGGAGAAGGAGGAGGTTGGTAGTGTGGAGTAAGGTATCCTTGGAAGTGCTGAAGGAAATGGTACTTGAGCAGTTAATGAGGCAGGGCCCTGCAAAGCTCAGTGGGAAGTGGCAGAACCCTGTAAGAGTGGGAGCTGGTGTTGACACCAGGTGCCCACCAAAGCTTCTGAGCCATCCCCTCAGGTGGATATGAGAGAAAAAATAAATAAAAGGCTTGTGGGGTGAAGTAAGGGCAGGGAGAGATCACTCAGCAGTTACCTCAGCCTTGTACACTTCCAGGGATGGGAGAGCCACAGCTTCTCTGGGAAACCTGTGCCAGAGCCTCATCACCCTCATAGCTAAGAAGTTCTTCCCAATATCCCATCTGTTTCTGCCCTCTGGCAGTGGAAACTCACTTCCCGTTGTCCTGTCACTCCAGGCCTTGTTCAGAGTCCCTCTCCAGCTCTCCTGAAGCCCCTTTAGGCACTCAGTGGGCCTTTAAGGTCTCCCCAGAGCCTTTTTTCTCCAGGTGAACACCCCCAGCTCTCGCAGGCTGTCTCCATCTCCTATGGCAAAGCAAACTTTTCCATTCCTTTCCAGCTCCCAAGAGCAGTAGGAACCCAGACCTTGAGTGGAGCAGGAATAATGAAGATGTTCAACAAAGCCACGGATGCTGTCAGTAAAATGACCATCAAGATGAATGAATCAGACATTGTAAGTGTTGGGCCACCTCTGGGCTGTCCCTATCCTCGCTCTGGAGCGCTGTGCTCTTCCCAGCTCCAGCTGTGGGTGCAGGGAAAACCGCCCTGTGGCACTCAGCTCTGGATTTACCCATTGCAGTGGTTTGAGGAGAAGCTGCAGGAGGTGGAGTGCGAGGACCAGCGGCTGCGGAAGCTGCACGCTGTGGTGGAGACGCTGGTGAACCACCGCAAAGGTGACCAGATCAGTGCCACGTGCTCCGGCCTTTGGGCTGGGACAGTCACACCCTGGGCCATGCCGGGGGGGTCACCGGGGCCAGGTGTCCCAGGGACACTTCCAAGGAGGTGGGACAGTGCTATAAAGGACCCTCTGTCTCTTCCTCCTGGGAGATGGGTGTAAAATGGTCACTCCAGTTTTTCTGTCCAGCTCCACAAGCTTGGGATGGTAGCATCAAAGGGAACCTGTGTCCTGTGGGATCATAGAGTCCCAGGATGGCTTGGGGGCTAAAGGGACCTTAAGTCCTTCTTGTTCCATGCCCCCTGCCATGGGCTGGGACACCTTCCACTATCCCAGGTTGCTCCAAGCCCCATCGAACCTGGCCTTGGACGCTTCCAGGGATGGGGCAGCCACAGCTTGTCTGAGCAACCTGTGCCAGGGCCAGTGTTCCATCTAACCTTGCCCTTTGGCAGTGGGAAGCCATTCCCTGTGTCCTGTCCCTCCAGGTCCTTGTCCCAAGTCCCATTAGGCACCGGAAGGGGCTCTGAGGTCTCCCTGGAGCCTTCTCTTTCCAACCTGATCAACCCTAATTCCCTCAGCCTGTCCTCATGGGACTGAAGGCTGCTGTAGCAAACCTGAGCAGAGCTGACCTTATTCCTTCTGAGACATCCTCTGGGAGTGAGGATGTTTTCCTTCCTCTGCATGTTTTGACTGACCTGTGCTAAGCTGTGCCTGTCCTCCCACTTGGCTGTCTCCCTTCTCCTCATGGCTGGAAGCTGCTAGCTCTGACTGAACCAGTGCTGGCTCTCCAGCTGGTATCTCCTGGACCTATGGAAAGGGAGCTCCAAGGGTGAACCTTCTGCTGGGGAGCTCTTGGTGCAGCCAGGCCCATCTCCTGACCCTCATCCTGTTCCCCAGAGCTGGCATTGAACACGGCCCAGTTTGCCAAGAGTCTGGCCATGCTGGGAAGCTCAGAGGACAACACGGCCCTATCCCGGGCATTGTCCCAGCTGGCTGAGGTGGAGGAGAAGATTGAGCAACTGCACCATGAACAGGCTAACAATGACTTCTTCCTCCTGGCCGAGCTCCTGGGGGACTACATCCGCCTGCTCTCCGTTGTAAGGGTAAGGACTCCTTTGCTCCTGCTCCTCGTACCTATCTCAGGCTCAAGGATACCAGGAGATCTTCCAAACTCAAGCACAGGATGTAGCAGAGGACATGCAGGGCATGGCCTCTTCAGGCAGAGGGAAAACTTGCTGGTTGTCCAGGTGTGCACTGGTTAGGTTGGGAAATGGTTGTAGGTGAGGCCTGGCCATGCTGCTGTTCTCCAGAGGGGCTGTGGAGCAAGTTCATGGCTTGTGGGTGACCCCAAGCCTTCCAGAGGTGAAGGCTGGAGCTGTGAGCTGTGATACAGGTGGTGAAAATGGACCTGCCGAGTGCCTGCTGCAGCAGAGCTTGAGTCCTGATGCTCCTGAACTTGGGCATCAAGTCCGCACAGCCCATCTGGTGCACTGGGAAGAAGAAATCCCATGGGATTAGCAAGTCCAGCAGGCTGATCTCTTCCTGCCCCAAACACATCCTACCACAGAGGCCAGAACACCGTATCCTTGGTCCACTGGTCCATATGGGAGCTGTGGATGCTCCAGAGCAGGACCCAATCTGTGTTCTGGCTCAGCTTTGGTCCAGGGCCTCCAGTGCCCCCTTGTCAGGAGACCTCTGCCCCCTCCTTCCCTCCAGGGAGCCTTTGACCAGCGCATGAGGACCTGGCAGCGGTGGCAGGATGCCCAGGCCATGCTCCAGAAGAAGAGAGAGATGGAGGCCAGGCTGCTGTGGGCAAACAAACCTGACAAGCTGCAGCAGGCTAAGGATGAGATCTCGGAGGTAGGGAACAGAGTGTGGGGTCTCTGCTCTGTTCCCGCCCTCCATGCTCCAGTGGGGGACCTTCTGGGCTGGGGAAGGAACCTTCTGGGCTGGGGATCACCCCGTGAGCGGGAGGGACAGGTGTCTGTGGCCAGCCTTGAGTGAGGCTGCAGGAGGGGCTGCTCGTGGTCCTGCCTCCTGTGACCTCCATGCCGAGGTGGTGACAAGGGCTGGAACGACTGAGCTCTGCTCCAGCAACACTTCTCACATGTACAGTCGTGGCTCCAAACCCCCATGGAGAGGGGGGCAGGAGTTCCTTCTCCTGTCCCCAAACAGTGCACTTCCTGTCTCCGCAGTGGGAGTCCCGGGTGACACAGTACGAAAGGGACTTTGAGCGGATTTCTGCTGTCATCCGCAAGGAAGTGATACGGTTTGAGGTACGTTCAGGGCAGCCCTTGGTGCCTTGGGGCTGACCTGGCTTCTGCCCCTCATCCTGGCACAGCAGCACCCCCAAATCCTGACACATGTGAGCTGGGGTATCGCTGAGGGCATTTGGCTAAGAGGGGATTCCCAGAGGGAATCCTTTAAAATGCAGCTGGGTGGGCAAAGATTCTCTGTGTCAGCTGTGTTGTCCTCCTTGTGGGACCCCAGGAGGAACAGGAAAATCCTAGTGGTTTCTCCTCCTTCCTCCCAAAATCTGGAGGGTTTTGGGGGTTGGTCCAGCTTCATGCCCATCTCTTGCAGAAAGAGAAATCTAAGGATTTCAGGAACCACGTCACGAAATATCTTGAGACATTATTGAACTCTCAGCAACAGGTGAGTGGTCCCTGATGTGGTTTTATGTCCACGTTCAGGCCAAGCTTGTGAATCTCTCAAGCATGACCCCCCACACTTTAGCTCCAGCCTGAAGGCTCCTGACTCTCTCCCTCTCCTCCCTGCAGCTGGTGAAGTACTGGGAAGCGTTCCTGCCTGAAGCCAAGGCCATTTCTTAATTGGACTGAACAAGCAAACCTGAATTTTGCCTTTTTTTTTTTTTTTATATATATACACTATACCTCCTCCTCTTTTCCACATGAACGGCCCTTCGTTCCACATGCTGGAGCTGGTAGAGGTGTTGCCCCCAGACGAGCAGCTTGCGAGCCAGTAACTCTTCTAACTGTATATTTTTCATTTAGCAACATATATTTTCTTACTGAAGAGAAACTAGTTTCCTGCTTCCAGACCAGACCTGCAGCCGGGGGGTTAATGAGATCTGGCAAATATCTATTTTTCAGGCTGGGTTTTAAGGCTCTAATGAATTATCTTACTCCTGCAGTGCCATTAAAGTTCTGTAATAAAAACTTCTATCAGGGCAAACAGGCTCCGGGTGTTCAGGGTGGGAGTGGGGAGGGGTAACGGTGCATCCTGTGGAGGGTGAGGGAAGCAGCGGAGCCTCCCCCGTGTTGTGACGGGCCAGAGGTGACCTTGGACACTACTCTGGCCACCTGTCCCTGCTCTTGATTAGGCTTTGGCTCTCTGCCTTTCTTCCAGCGGGAGCCGTTTTTAGGATCTGAGCTCAGCGGGGCTCTGTAGTGACCCCAGAAATCCATGGTGGAGCTCTTAGGGGTGCGGTGCTCCTACGCCCCCTTACTCGGGGGTAGCTTTGCCCCTTTTCCCCGCTCCCCCCCCTCGCGTGTGCATCTAATCAAAACCGATACCCTTTCTGAGTTAAAAGAGAAAAGGCAACGTGGGCTGACTTCCCTCTTTCCTTTCCCCTAATCCTTGCAAACCGGGTCCCNTCGGGGTTTGGCTGCCTGCAGGGAAGGGTGGCTGGGGGTGTCTCCTCCTGCCCCGGGCGGGACTGGAGGTGGCCAGTTGTCCCCAGGCGTACCCCAGCCCGCCCGGGAATGCGGGTCCATTCCTTTCTCCAGGGGTCCCTGCCGGCGGGGAGGTGTCCCTGGTCTGGGGGTCCCAGCTGCCCCACGGGGTGTCACCCTATGCTCCCGGCGGGATTGGTCTCCCTCTGCCCCAGGGGTCTCCCACGTGCCCTGGAAGTCGCGGCCTGTCCCTAGGGCGTCCCTGCCAGTGACAGACACAGACCCTCTACCTTTGAAAGGGGGTGTCTGGTCCGGGGGTGCTCTCTGGTCCCGGGTGTGCAGGATCCTGCCTGCCCCTACCCACGCTCTTTGCGGGGTTTGGAGGTTTCTGCCTCTCAACAGGGATCTCTGCCTGCCCACGGTGCTTCCACCCTACCCCAGGGGCTGGGGGGGCTCTGCCTGTCCCACCTCCCCCGTGTCCTGTTTGCCCCGAGTACTGCCCTCTGCAGTGTCCCCGGGGTGGGGTGTCCCTGGCGTTGGAGGACCCCAACTACCCTTGGGAGAGTCCCTGACAGACACCAGGGTTCCAGGTGGAGGTCCCCACAGGGGTCGCTGCCGATGGGGACCCATTGCCCCTGAAGGAGAGGATGAGGCACATGGGCACGGTGAGATTATTTTGGCCTTGGGGAGGGTCACTGCGGTGGAGGCCTCTGCCTGTCCCTGGAGGGTCCCAGCCGATGGGGGCACAGACCCTCTGCCTTTGAAAGGGGGAGAGGTCCCTGTGGCCCCCGTGGGAGGGGGTTCCCTTCCTTCCCCAGGATGCCCCACCTGCTCTGGGACTGGAGGTACCCTCATTCCCCCAGGTGACCCTGAAGTGTCCCAGCCTCACGGGTTGGAGGTCCCCAAGTTTGGACCCTCATGGGTTGGAGATCCACCACCTGAGTGGTCCCCACCTTCCCAGGGGTCTCTGCCTGCCCTGGGTTCCTGCCAGGGGCACTTTCTGCCCTTGAATTCCGGAGTGTCTGTCCTGCAAGTTCCCTCTCATCCAGGGGTGCAGGCTCCTGCCTTGTCCCCAGGGGTTCCCACATCCCAGGGATTCCCTCACTTTCCCCGGGGACTGGAGGCTCTTCCTGCCTGCCCTGGGGTCCCGTTCTGGGGATCTTGTCGCTCCTATGGGGTTCCCCACTGCCCAGGAGGGTATCTCCATGTGCATCAGGGACTGAGGGTCCCCAAATGTAGCTGGGGAACCCCACTTGTCCCAGGGGTAGCCCAGAGGTCACTCTGTCCTTGGTTTTGGGGATGTTCCTCTACTCTGGGAATCCCCACTGACCCCAGAGGGTTATGGGGTCCCTGTCTATCCCTGGGTACCCCCATCTGCTCCAGGGATGTGTGTCCCACAAAAGCCCTGAGGGTGGGATGTCCCCCAGTTCCCCCCACTTGGTCCCCAGATGCCCAGGAGTGGCTGCCCTGCCTGCATCCAGAGGATCCCTGCTGGGGTGAGAGGGAGGGACAGACAGTGGCCCTCTACCCCTGGAAGGGGTGGGTAAGGGGGAGCATTGGTGAGGGGGTCTCCTCTGTTCCCACGGGGTCCTTGTCATATCCCTGTGCACCCAGGATGGGGATGTGTCCTTTCCCCCAGGAGTGCAGGATCCAAGTGCCCCTGAGGGGCCCCTGTCAGAGCACTCTTCACACCTGGAATGGCGAGGGTGCCCCCTTGGCCCCACTGGTGGGGTCCCTCTCTGTCTTTGGGTACCCCTCTGCCCTGGGTGTGAGGGTGCCTGCTTGCCCTGGATGGTGGAGGGTGTGGGGATCTTAATGTGCCCACCAGGGTGTCCATACATCCTCCAAGTGCTTGGGGGGTTCCCAGCAGCCCTCCCCTCCTCCCAAGGGTCCCAACTATCCAGGAAAGTGAGGAGCAGGGGAAGAGAGGGGCAGATGGGACCATCTGCCCCGAGGATGAGAGGTCTCCAGCTGTCCTCATGGATACCTTCCTGGGAAGAGGGACACAAAGCCCTTGAAGGGGAGGGCATAGCAGTCCCTGACCCAGGGGGTCCTGGGCAGAGATCCTCACAGGGTTCCTTTCTGAGGGGGGTCCTCTGCCCTTCTACCTTGGCCTGAGGGGTCCCCTGTGGCGCTGTGGGATGGAGGTGCCTGTCTGTCCTCAGGGACCCACCCCTGAATGCAGGATCTGGCCTGGGGGATCCCCACTGGCCCTGGGGAGTGGAATGGGGAGACCCCTGGTCTGAGGGTTTCCTCTGGCCATGTGGGGAAAGAAGGGGTTCTCCTGCCTTCCCGGGAGGGTGGAGATCCATGACTATTCCAAGGTAGGGGGCCCCACCTGCCTTGGGGAAGGATGGATTGTCTCCCTCTGTCCCATTGGTTTGAGGTGCCCATGTGTCCCTTCCTGGTGTCCCTGCCCACCCCAAGGTGTTGGGGGTCCCTGCCAGCCCCAGGGTCCAAACTGTCTGGCAGGATTTGATGGGGATTGGGATGTCACACCTTGCTGTGTTCCCCTCAGGAAGGGAGAGAATTGTGTCCCATTTGCTTTTGGGGGTCCTGCCTGGTCCCTTGGTGCCCCTATTGGCCATGGGGGTGTTGGGGGTCTGCCCTGGAGGTTGGGGGTCTCTGCCTGTCCTAGAGAAGTGGGGGTGGAGTGTCCCAAGTGCCCTCCCCAGGTTAGCTCCTACCTCCTCTGGGAGGTGAGGCTGATGAGTGTGATAAAGATGATGAAGATGGTGAGGGTGCTGAGGCTGGGGCTGGGGAGGGTGGTGAAGGTGGTGAGAACGATGAGAATGGTAAAGATGAGGCTGGAGCTGGTGAGGATGATGAAGATAGTGAGAACAACGAGGATGGTGATGCTGGGGCTGAGGAGGACACGGTGTCTGTGCCCATCGCAGGTGTTCCGGGTGGAGGTGCTGTGCAATGGCCGGCGGCACACAGTGACCAAGCGCTACAGTGAGTTCCAGGCGCTGCACAAGCGGGTAAGACCCCCAGCTCTGCAGGGAGGGGACACAGGAGGCCTGGTCTCATCCTCCCTGGCCTGCCCTGATACCCCCACGCTCTTCCTCAGATCAAGAAGACCTGCAAGGTCCCCGACTTCCCCCCACGCCATGTGCCCAACTGGATGCCCAAAGTACTGGAGCAGCGCCGGCAGGGCCTGGAGGACTACCTGCGGGTGAGGAGTGCACGGCAGGTTCAGGGTGGGTCTTTAGCGGTGAGGAGCACATGGTGGTGGCTTTGGGATGGGGTTTTGGGGTGCTGACCCCCCCTGCAACATTGCAGGGTGTGCTGTACCACAACGAGGAGCTGCCCCAGGACGTGCTGGACTTCCTGAAGGTGCGGCGGTGCCAGCAGAACCCCAAGGCCAGCAGCTCCCCGTGAGTAGATGAGTCCTGCCGGCACCAGGGTTATCCTGCATGGCACTGGGATTGTCCCCCTGCCCTGTGTTAGGCAACCCGAGTACCCAGGGTTGGGGATGGGGACAGGCTGATGTCCCCTCTTCCACAGCAGCACCAGACTCCTGCCCTCCCAGCGCCCCGTTGTCGGCTTCTGCTCGGATCCCTATGTGCAGCCACATGACACCGGTAAGGAGCAGGGCCATGGATCAGGTCTCCAAAACCTCCAGAAGGCTCTTCGGGGCCCTACAAAGGTGTTTCTCCTTTAATGGGGCCCAGGAGGGAACAGGCTATTGCAGCACCCCCATTTTCACGCAGACCTGCTCCCCAGCACCGTCCTCAGTGGGGTCCTGCAGGGCCTCTACCTCCCCCTGGGCCGTGTCCCTGGCCAGGCAGCAGCCCGAGCCTCTGGAATGATGAGTTCCCAGACACCCAGCCAGCACCCAGAGATGCAGTGGTGAGGAAAGAGTCCCTGTGGTGAAACTCACTCTTCCCTGCTGGGATGGGGCTAGGAAATGGTGGGAGAACCCACGGGGACAGGGAGAAGCCAAAGGGATGTTGGGAACTGCTCTCCCACCACCATGCAAAGTGCCTTTGTTGGCAGAGCAGGAGCTCTGCCCTCCCCTCTGCTGTCATGGGCTTGCAGTACAAGCCTTTGGATGCTGAATGGTGCTGGAAAACCCCTCTGCATCCAGGCTTTGGTACAATAAATCTCCTGGACTTGACTGACTCACAAAGTGCTGCGCTGTGGAATTCTGCAAAACAAAGCCAGGGCCAACTGTGGCACTGCTCCCAGCTGGATGAGATGTGGAAGGAGGAAGGTTGGAAGGGGGGCTGGAAGGCTGAGGGGTGCACCTGGCTGAGGGATGCAGAGTGCTCTGCACCCCTCCAAAGGCAGGAGAGAGGCAGCTCTTTAAAAAACACATTGGTCACATTTATTGGCGCATGTGCTCCTTACAAAAGTGATGGAAGAGCAACCTGTGCCCCGTCCCACTGGCTGAGAGGCAGCAGGGAGCGGGGCCGGGCACTGGGACACAGCAGGACCCAGTGCTCCCAGGGCAGGGGGAGCACGGCAGCCCCTGTCCCACAGCCCCTCACAGCCTGGCAGGGCCTGGTCCCGTCACTCTTTGGCAATGGCGAACGGCTTCTCCACCTCAATGGTGCCACAGTCGGTGATGGTGACGTCCTTGAGGGGCTTGTCCCGGCTGTCAGTCTTTGTGCTCTCCACCTTCCGCACCACGTCCTGGGTGGAGCAGAGTGTGAGAGTGGGCAGAGCCAGCTCGGCCGAGCCCTGCCCGATCCCACTCTCCCTGGAGCACCGACCCCTCTCTCCCATCCCTCACCATGCCCTCCAGCACTTTGCCAAACACCACGTGCTTCCCGTCCAGCCACGGCGTCTTCACGGTGGTGATGAAGAACTGGGAGCCGTTGGTGTCCTTGCCGGCGTTGGCCATGCTCACCCAGCCTGGTCCGTAATGCTTCAGCTTGAAGTTCTCGTCAGGGAAACGATCCCCGTAGATGCTTTTTCCTAAAGGTGGGGACAAAAAGGCTGCAGTGGTCTCATGGAATATGTCGGGGAAGGGGTGGTGCTCCTACACAAGCTGGGTGGGGGAATGAGCAATTCCAGAGCAGGGAGTAGCACTGATGCCACAGAGATACATAAGACATGGGCTGCTGCAGGGAGCTGGAAGCACCCAAGGAGCTGGGAAGGGGCATCATGCCAAGGGACCGGAGCAGGAGGCTCCCAGCACCGCAGTTACCCCAGCACTCAGCTCTTCTCCAAGGTCTTGTCTTTGTGAGCTCCATGCCCACTTGCTTCCAGCAAGCTCCAGCTCACTGGTCCCAGGGACAGCCCTGCACTGGCTGGAATTGCAGCTGCTGTCTCACTCCAGGACAGTGGCTTGGATCCGCCAAGTTACCTCCAGTGCCATCACCACGGGTGAAGTCTCCTCCCTGGATCATGAAGTCCTTGATCACACGGTGGAACTTGCTGCCCTTGAAGCCAAATCCTTTCTGGGGGTGTGAAGGGGGAACATGGAGTGAGGCGAAGGGACAGACCAGAACTCCGTGGCCCCAGCGCTGCCCCAGGGCACTAAACAGGACCTGAGCACGGGCAGGTGAGGCCCAGAGCACCACAGGCCCCTCACCTCTCCGGTGGCCAAGGCCATGAAGTTCTCCACCGTCTTGGGCACTGTCTTGCCAAAGAGTCCAATGACGACACGGCCCACATCCTCCTCACCGATCCGCAGATCGAAGAACACCTTGGGGGGCGGCAGAGGAAGGTAAGGGGGGATCAGAGGAGACAAACCCAGCTTGCTGGGCCAACCCACCCCCCAAAGTCCAGCTCACCAACGCCAACCAGGCCCAAACCCTCACCAGGTGAGGTTGGTTAGTGCCCCACTCCCCTGGCTGCATCTCCCCTAGCAGCATCACCACTCACCGCAGCTGGATCCGCACCCAACCCAGGGCTTCAGCCCAGGCCCTTCCCGGCAGCTTTCCCAGAGCTGGGCANACCAACCGCAGCCACGGGGGGGGAAAAGGAAGCAGCTTCCGGCCGGGCGGGGCGCGGGTGTACGCCACGTTGCCCCTCGCTGGGCGGCCGCGGTGCTGTCAATCAGGGGCGGAACGCCGCGACGATTGGCCAATGAGGGGAAGAGGCGGGAGA
>WBMY01010898.1:49872-64731 GCA_013397315.1 Donacobius atricapilla | reverse complement strand
GATGTGAAAAACAAGGATTATTTCAGAGATAAATAATGATACAACCTGTTCCTACATCACTCACTCATGCAGGCTCCACTCTCCCTGGGGCCAGCTCCTTGAAGAAAGATTTTGATGCTTTACCACCAAAAGTCTGATCAGCACTGAGACATGGAGAGCTCCTGCTGTGGGTGTGAGATGTTTCATACACCGAGTGTGGGTTTGGCTGTCAGAGTTTCACTGGGTCACCCATCCCACTTTTGGGGCTGCCAGGCTTTGGGATGAGCTCTGGTGTGAGGGGCACAGCCCTGTCTTGCTGGCTGAGCTCTCTCAGGAGGGATCTGTGCCTTCTCCCAGCTACAGGATCCAATTCCAGCCCAGAGTGAGGTCAGGCTGGAGGAAGGCAAGGACAGGGAGCAACAGGAGCAGTGCTCACAAGCATGGGGAACACCAGGGTGATTCAGGGCATGACACAGCTCTGGCAGCAAACCCTGCTCCAAGCCAGACTCCAGACCTGCCAGTATAAATTCCCAATATTATCCAGCACCTGAGCTGAGCCCAGCAGAGAGAACATGAGGAAGAGAGAGCGGGGAGACCTCTCAGAGCTCTGCCGTGCCTCACACCTCGACGGCCGCCCTCTCCAGAAATCCCAACAACACCATGCTCTTCTCCTCTGACAATGAGGCATTAAATTCTGGAAAGGGGCCCACAGAAGAGGTTTCTCTCCAGAAAAAGAAGGAACATTCTTGTAATTTTAAATTAAAGTGTGCAATTACTGTTCTTTATTGTTGCCAGTTAAAAGAGATTTGCTACAGTTGCTTACATACATGTATAGGAGCTGGGAGAAAGCAGTAGATTCTATAAGAAGGTTTTCTCCCGAGAGGTGTGAATTTTACAATAGCAATAAAAATGTTTGCTACAGAGTGAGAGCTATGATTTAAACACAGACAAATGCTTATTTCCCTTCTGATAGCATTTTCCTTGGTTCTTTCTGACACATATAAATACACTGCTTGGGAAAAAGACCTGGAATATTATTTTAAGATAAGATAGTACAGCTTTGTAGTAATTAAGTCAAACTCCTTTTTCTATGAGAAGAAGTGAGCACGTTTCCATGGTAATTCTTTTCTTACCTTTTAAGACAAAGGACAGCTTAGAGCTACAGAATTAAGTCGTTTTCATCCCTTTCTTCTCATCCTTAACAGAAGCTGTTTCTGTTTTAAACCATCAGAGGCTCTTCTTTTCTGATAAATCTAGCTTCAATATCAATTGCTAATGCAAATTTACACTAAATATTTAATGATTTTGAAACTGAAGGCATACAAAAGGTTAATGAAAACACCAACTCCCCATTTTTCTTGAGCCAAATAATATCAGGTTAGCATTGGAAGGGGGGTGGGGGTGGCACAAGTCTCACTGAAAGAATTTTACCTAATTATTGAGTTATTCCAAGGCGCAACTTCAGAGAGTTAATTGGCACTGCAGCAATGACAAATTTGGCCCAATGTAAATTCATCTCTTCTCCACTGTTAGGACTGCTCAAAAGAATGTTTTTGTAACCTATTTCTGAATCCTACCATTGTATTTCATTATGATTTTCTTTTGATTCTGTTACCATGTGAACAGTGAAATACACATAACCACAGCTCATGATCTCAGAATGTCAACCAAGGGGTATTTTGTGCTTCAGAACTGGAGTGACTCAGAGCAGCCTTTGAAAGTCCTTTGGAAAAGTCGCCTGTGTGTTTAGACCTAAAAATTAATTGGGGATTAAGGAACCAAAAAGCAGGAAAGGGAAAATTTTGATCACCTCAGACTCTCTACAAGAACTTCACTTTCAGAAAGCATTTACCCTAAATTCAGTCTTTATTGTGGATTAGATCCTGGGCTGAAGTAAACTTGATTAGTTGCATTGGCCAAAATTACCCAAATTCAGTGGAGCTCCAGCATGCAGGAGGATGAAGCCAATTTCCAGGAGCTGAAAAACTGTGTATATCATGACACTAGTTAGCAGATTCCTATCAGTAATTGACTGCATTTGTACTCTTATTTGTACAGATAGGACCCATAAACTCACCCTGAAAAGTGACACACTGCATTTACTCCTTGTATGAATACTGATTATTTATTTTTTAATTGTGCAATGAAGTGTCTTACAGACATAGGCCATGATGTCTGACTCCATCACACAGCCTCCATGTTCACAGCAGCTCCAGTGAAACAGTGAACAGAACTGTGACAGTGCAAGGAATAGCAGAAACCAAGCAAGGATTTCAGACACCATTTGGAATTCGAGCAGATTCCATTTATAAAGGCATACTTTTGGTACTAACTTGTTATTGAACAACCAGTATAACTGCTGGCTACATAAAACTGCACTGGGCTCCTTCCCTGGCCTGACTTGACAGCTTCCAGACAATAAAGTGAAGGTGCAGATTGGGAATTGCCCAGGGGACAAAGGGAAGACTCAGGTTGGGAGTTCTCCAGGGGACAAAGTGAAGGTGCAGGTTGGGAATTGCCCAGGGCACACCACAGCACTGGGCAGGTTTGCCAGAGTGGCTCCAGAAGCCTCTCTGTGCCTTGTGCACTGAAGCAGCAGTGAGTGAACGTTATTGCTCTGCTCCACGTCCTCCAGCACCTCTAGCCCTGGGATGAACTTAAGTGGACCTGGGCTGGGTCCCTGCAGTGGGAATCGGCAACAGGAGGAAGACTGTTATGTTTTAGGTGCCTTGCCACCTCATCCATCTCAGGGAAGCTCAGTGCTCACGCCAAACTGGGGAAAGCTGGGCAGGGTCACAAGACCTTTCTTTTGTGGCCAAAAGGTGACACCATGGTTGCAATCAAATGCATTTGTCAGAAACTCGTTGGAAGCTTTTCAGGGGCTGCTCAGCTTCTGCTGCTCCTTTCCTGATTTTGCTTCTCCAAGCTGCATCAATCATTCTAATAGAAAGGGTAAGAGGGATTGTTTTCGTCATTTCCCTCATGTGGTTACCTGAGAGTTGCCAGCCATTTACATTAACAGAGGAAGTGTTTTCTGTGTGACAGACGTGGATATGGGAGTACAGCAAGGATCTGAGCAGTAGTGTCTATAACTGCTTTTTGTACTGCCAAAATCTCAGTAGAGACCAAGAGCTAACAGGTGAGGGGAAAACATTCATGCCCCTCGTGCCCTTTGGACTGTGACCTCTTTTCTTTACCAACAGCTGTTCTTGACCTGCATTTTGAAGCTTGCTACCAACTCCATGTTTTAGTTCTCCAACCATTTATGCAGCTGTCAGTTGAGAGAACCCTCTAGAAGAACTGGTGGTCGACAGTGGATGAGAAACATTATTCCCTTCAGTAATTCATTTCTCCTTAGGAATGTTGAAGGCTTCTCTCATCTTCACAGGAGAAAAGCAAACAATTCAAAACACTGCCAGAGCAGAAAATCCACTGGGGTTGTGTGATTCCTGTGAAGTGCAGAGAAAGAGGAATTGCTTGCATTTGAGAGAAGCTGTGAGAGATTTCTGGAAGTGTTTCTGGATTGGGAAAGAGACAGATCTAGGATGCATTCAAGACAGATTTCTGAATGCCAGCAGAGGCATTAGGCTGGGTTCAATGACCTGACTATAAAATGAGGTGGGTAATTCTGCCAACTCTTTGAAAGAAAAATTAGCTGGGTTTATTCCCAGCTGTGCTACAGAATCCCCATGTAACTCAGGATGAGTCACTTAAATTCAATTTTCTTCTGTTTACCTGTCTGAAAAATCAGAGAGCAGAGTAGATAATTTTCTCTATTCAATTCCTATTCAGATTATAAATGCTCTGGTGTAAGATTGCTCTTCCTTTATGTGGAGAGCCAAATGCCAGGTCAGCAAGGCTCTTGCCCCAGCTGGAGCCTCTTGTTTCTAACATAATACAAATTACAGTGACTGCTCCCCTCCCTCCTCTGCCAAAAGTCTCCATTCCCAAAACTCATCCCTGGTGCTCCACTTGCTCACTGTCCCCTGCTGCTGTCCATGGTGAGGTCAAAGTCATGTGTTCCCAACTCTCTCAGTTTCATCTAAAGAGAGAACAGGGGGCAACCAGCTCCACATTCCAGCTCCACTTCCACATTTAAATGCCATTTCTTCCCAAGGAGAAGAAAAGGAAAACTGATTATAGATGGCTGTTATTTTTATTTAAGAGCAAAATCAATGACTTTTATGTAACTTTTCTTGTATTACCATAATGTTAGCAACTTTAGCAAACATCTTAAACTGGAAAAGCTGCCAAATTCTCAAGTGGCCACACTTGATTTATAAGCTGCAATTATGTTTGTCAGCTGATAACCAGACACCAGATCAGCTTTCACCAACTCAGTAGATTGGAAGTGAATATTTTATTACCTTTACCCAATCTTTCTTTTCAGATACAAAGTGCTTTTCAGATACAAGGCAGTGACTTTTCTAAGGAGCAGCAGGAGATGATTCTTAGTCAGGTAGAAGCTGAATGCCTCTGTCACGAGGCAGGGCTCAGAAACCACAAAAGCAATTCTTCTAACCTTTCTAATACTTAAAAATGGACTTTAAGAGCTGTTCTCCTCACACTTCTGGGCTGTTAAACTTCTTTTTAGGACTCTCCTGCCCAAGCAGCATCATTCACAGCCTGATTTTCTGCTATGGACACAGAATTGTGCAAACAATCCCTCTGTTTCTTCTGGATGTCTCTGCCTACCAACCTTACAGTCTGGATGCACTATGACAAAAGAATCCTAGGTGAGCTCCAGAAACAAATTAACTTTCCATTTTTAGATAATAACTTCCTGGAAAAAAAATAAAGTCAGTTATTCTTCCTGTAGTTCACAGTAAGATTGACATTCACTGAAAATTACTCTTCATTTCAAACATATTCTTTTACTGCAAAGACTTGATCCATGGTGCATGCTGGGCTAAGATACCACTGCAGTGCCCAATTTCCACAAAAACACAGTGAAATTAAATTTAAAATTAAAAAGAGAAAGACGTCTACCTGAAGCAGGAGTTCTAAGATAACCAAGAATAAAGATTCAGCCGAGGAATGTAAGTGTGATGTCAGCGCTGCAATCCGGAGCAAGTGCTGCTTTTTTGACTTAATAACAGTGAATGTCAAATTCTTCAGGAAAGGAATTTGCAAAGTCCTGGTAACAAGCCTGCACAGGAACTGAATCGCAGTACATGCACCACAGTAGATTATCTGTCACTCATAAAATCAGTACTTTCCAAGTCACTTCCTAGCATGGCTCAATATATAGACACAGATAAAAATATTTACAAACCCCAAGCATATCCACCACTGTGACACCACTTGCTTAACTGATTTGTAACTTTGGGCTTTAAAGGGAAGCTCTGCAACAAGCAATCTTACACTGGCATGACCGTAATTAAATTATCCATTTATATGAAAACCACCATTTTCATTGGTCAGATAATGAGAAGGAATGAAGAAAACAACAGCTGGATCATACTCAAAATGGAAACAAACCCCTTCAAAAACCTATCTGGAGGGATCAAATTCCTAAGCTGGGGAAAGACAGATAACCCACTTCTCACCCCAGACAGGCATAAATCAGGACTAAACTTGCCAAAAGCCAGTGGAATTGCAGATGTCATAAGTGGGATGGAAACAAGGAAAGTAGTGTTAATGAGATTAGAGCCCATCCAAATGGTCCTACTTCCACGCAAAAGGATAATCAGGCTCTTATTAGACAACTCCTGCATTATCACTGCTTTGAAGCAGATGCAGCAAAACTTGCTGATGGGAGAAGCAGAGTGGATAGGGAGCATACTCCTGTCCACTGATGGATGATGGATGAGGGAAGAGTAAAACAGAATCACCACTGGACAAGAAAAAAAGAACAACTTGAGATATGAAGGACTGAAGCTGTCAGCCTCAAAACAGGCAAAGATGGTCTCACACTGCTTAGCAGGGGTAACAGCAAAATGCCTAATGAACACCAAAATTTCAGCTTGACAATCACTCAGTCAAAATCACTCAGTCAAAAGGGTTTTGGCTTGACTGAAATTTTGAGCCACTGGTACAAGGAATTATTGTTATTCTAAGTATTTTCTGATTTAGTCTGCCTATAACCCTCGGTGAAGCCCAAGCAAGCTGCAAGCAGGGTGTCAGCAGCCTTGGTGGTGGGGGCCTTGGGGCCACCCCCTATCACGGAGGGCAGAAATGTCAGTTCTGGAGGGTGTAACAGTAAAGAATGATCAAACCTGCCCCTGGCTCTGAGAGGGAGGGCAGTGCAGAAGGGCAGAAACGCTGGCTGGGAAAGAGAGCAGGCAGCTGTTGGTCTGACCAGGCTCTCTGTCCCCCATCCCAGAGGTGATGTGCATGTCTATCTGCAGGGTGAGCACAGGGGCCCTTGGGGACTGTGAAATTCATCCCACGCTCACCAGAACCTGGTGCCTCCTGGTGCAGCCTGAGCCTTCCGTCGCTCCTTGCTAAACCTGGCAGTGGGTGTGCATCGAGTCTGGCACTGGAGTTATATACAGCAGCTGGGAGTTCCCACCCAAAGGGAGAGTGTCATAGGTACCACACACTGTCATTGTTAGACACACACACACACTTTGTCTGGTGAGAAGGCATCAACTGTTTATTACAAAATTTGATTCCACTTTTATAGTATTTCTACAAATGCCAGGGACTGGGGGAGAAGGTTGACACCTCTCCCCATCCCATTGGTCAAGACAACTGTCCATCAGCTGTCCATATCTCTAAAACAAGAATGTAAACTACCTTGAATTAACAAAAACATTTTTTCTATTTATAACACCCATGTGTGAAAAAAAACCCCTAAGAACTATGAACTGTGAGACACACAGAAGACTGAAAAATCAGGACAACAACACACCATCACTGAATAACCATGAATTTTTGCTGTCTCTGACCTGTAGTCCCCGTGTAACTGGAGTGACTACAGGTATAAAATAAAAACAGCTCCCTGCTGCAGTATCCCTGGATACAAACTGAAAATATCTTGTGGTGTTTGACTGAGGTACACCAGCACACCCCTGCAGCTGCCATTCCTCCCTGCTAGCTGCTGCTCTGGGGCCTCACACTTCACCTCACTGTGCTTGAACCAGGTGTGACTGCAACATGTCCAAAAACACAGCAAAACACTGGGAGGAAGCTCTGGGAGGTGGAGGAGGATCCAGTTCCCATCTTGGTGATGGCACAAACAGGCCTTGACCGGAGCTTTGAGAAAGAGGCTTACTCAGATAATTTGCAGAAGAGCTTAATTCCAAGTGGGGGCTGGTTTTAACTCAGCATGGTCCCCCTGATTTCAGGGGGATTGCACAGGAATTTGTCCTTCTGAGCATGTTTTGCCAAATTAAGCTGTGGAGAACTATTTCCATCATTTGAATGGAGATATACAACTTCCTACCTAGTGGCAATTTAATTCTCTGTCTGATAGACAGGAAAATCCTTTCAGAGAATTATATCAATGTCTAGCTTTTCTTATATGCTGCCAGCACAGGTTTCTTGTAACACAATGGCCATAACTGTGAAATTTCAAGATATTTGCCAGCCAAATTGGATCTACAAATGATGCTGTAACTGCAGTCCCTGCTTGGCTGGTAGACCTGAAAAGCCACGCTGATCCTCCCCTGAGTGCAGTAAGATGTAACCTTTACTTTTTCACTGCATCTTTTCTTTCTTTAGATCATTTTTGTCATTCAGAGCGTTGGCAATCTTTCTGGCTAGGTGAGCAGAGAAATGTTCAGGTTATAACGCATGGAGCCTCTGAAAGATGTGACAAGGAAAGGAAGCATTATAAGCACCTCAAGGAGATTACAGGGAAGGGAGACGTGGCATTAGAAGAAGTGTTTGAGAGGCAGGATGAGGAGCAGATATGCAATGTAAGGAGATCACTGACATAATACTACAAAAAGCACTTGGCATCGAGGAATGGAAGGGGTTTGAGATACAGTAAAGAAGAGAATTACCCTACAGAGTGTCTGGATGATGGCACAAGAAAAGGAGATAGGGGATATTCCTGAACTTTTCATCATAACTGCAGGATTCATCACCATGGCAAGATGTTCAGGAAAACCTGCATTTCACTGGGCAGTGTGGGGCTGAGATAAACAGCGAAAAGGCTGCGGCAGCTTTGGGGTTCCTTGGCCACGAGGTCTGACTGAAAATGTGCTGGGGGAGGCCTGATGTGGCAAGGTGTTGAGCACCTTCAGCAGTGACAGGAGGGGACAGCTCTTACAAAGGTGCTGAGGAGCCGCAGTTCCACTGCAGTCACTCAGACACGCAGGGAGTCACCACCTCTGAAAAAATCAAGCTGAGGGAGCTGAAGGCACCCAGAAGGTTCTGCTCTGAAGTGTCACATTAGGGATATGACAGCAAAATCGAATAAAATCTCTCTCCCCACATACACACCAGCAAGCACACGCACACACACATAGACTTTGCCACATTGCTCTGTCTTCCCTTGTTGAAATGATAGTAAAATTTAAAACAAAACTATGAATTAAAAATGATAATTATAAACATGCAACATTTAGTGAGGGCAATCAGAAAAGTGGTAATTATCACAGTGGGTCTTAACACCTCTGATGGCCATGTAATGGAAGGGAAATACAGCATATCTTGAAAAACAGTACAAACACGAAAACTCTCTTCTTAGAGATAGCAACCTGCTTTTGATTATTTTATTCCTGCTTTAAAACCAGCAGTGGTGAATTGCAGCACAGTTGTGCATGTGCCTTGGGATGAAGGAAGTTATCCTCTTCCATCCACCAAAGAGACTCAAACCCTGATGTTCACATTAAGGCAAGATTCTCTTGGTTAAACATTCCCTGCCTCTCCCAAAGCCTGTCCCACCCTTCAGGGCAAAAGCTTTGTACAGCAATGATGCTGTGCAGATGCAGTGTCACAGCACTGGTGGAAGGGTGGGCCAAACACACTTAGAGCACTCCTTTTGTTGGGGCAGAGCAAAGGAGACGTCCCTGGTGACACAAAACCTGCAGGGCTGTGAGGGATGGATGGTGGGGCAGCTTGGGAAACACACACACTGCAGCAGAGTGAAACACCTTCCCTTTTCAAACTGATCTCCTCACTTGTTGTTTACCAAGTGGTGGTGAGTGGCCTTTTCCACAGATGTGTCTCCTTTTCCCTCATTCCTTCACACAGATTGTGTGTCTCCTGATTTCTGCCGGCCCAGGTTTTGATGGACCTTCTGCTGTGGCAGTTCTGAGTACCCCATGCCAGGTGCTGCAGGCTCAGCACTCTCCTCAGAGGGGCTCCCTGAGCCCTCTCTCCTCTGGATTTGCTGCCCGGCTCTTGCTGCAGGGGCACAGAGAGCACTGAGCTCTCCAGAAGCTCCAGCCTGCTTGGAGCAAGTCAGCCTGGCACATTCTCTGGGCTTTCTGGAGGGATTGGTTCTGCAGCTCTGAGTAGACACTTGACAAAACTCCGTTTCAGAGCTCAGTCACAAGCTGATCTTTTCTTTGGGACTCAATTCCTAAAGATCACAAGAAGGGCTCTTCAAGCTTGGATTAGTGCAATTTGCCTTTTCCACCTTTCTTTTGTAGTTTTAAAAACTGCTCTTATACAATTCCGTTTGCAAGAAGTGTAGCACTTCTCAAACCTGAATATAATATTAACTGGAAATACTAACCCTGTAAAATGACTTCTACTGATCAGCCCTCAGATGTGTTCTGAGGTATCTTCCCTTCTGTACAACATAAAATGCAGTTCCACTTGGCTTAGAGCGATGCCTCTTCATGATAACACTTTCCATAACATTTGAGAGAGCCAGACCAGGCAGCCAAAGCCTTTTCTCACCCAAATGTCTCTCCAGGCTCCTTGGCTTAGACAAGGAGATTTCTGAAGAAGTGTCAAGGTCACTCAGAATTTTCAGAGCCATCAAGAAGTCAGAGTGAAGTAATGATGCAGAACCTGTAGGATTAAAAGGGAGCTGCTCAAGCAGCGTCCGCTGAGGCTGGGGCGATCTCTTGCTCGAGGCAGCTCCCGGTGAGGAGCCTGACTTCAGAGGGGTGAGCAGAACAAAACCACAGAGTCTGCAGCTCACAGACTGCCTCAGGGAGATGGCCAGGTAGTCAGTGCCTGGCTGTTGGGTAAGTGAAGCGTCGAGTCGCTCCTGTTGATACGGAGGATGTTTTTGGATATGAAAATGTAGGATTTTAGAAGCAATTTTTGATGACTTTGTAGAAGTAAAGGAACAGCTTGTACTGAGAACACACACAAGATTAGCTATGCTTGGTTGTTAGGTAGTTACTAAGTAGAAGCCATATAGGTAAGATGTATAATGTTGAAACTCGGCAAAGTGGGACCTAGGTATTTGTCAAAAATTGATAAAGCAGAACTTTGCGGTTTGAATCCAGCAAAATCAAGCTCCTAATCTTTGGCAAGAGCGAGTGACCTGAAAAATAGCCAATCCTTCACTGCACGTGCCCAGAAGTGAAGATCAACCTGAGGAGGATGTCCGCCTTCCTCCCAAGACCCCAGCTCAGGACCAACAGGAGGCGTGACAGCTCTTTAGAATACAAAGTGAGAGAGGGTGGGGAATGGGCGGGTAGGGAGGTGTGGGTTTGTGGGAATCATGTGCATTTACACCTGGCAGGTGTGGGTTCGTGGGATCCATGTGTATTTAAATCTGGGAAGTGTGGGTTTGTGGGATCCGTGTGTATTTACACCTGGCAGGTGTGGGTTTGTGGGATCTGTGTGTATTTAAACCTGGCAGGTGTGGGTTTGTGGGATCCATGTGTATTTAAACCTGGCAGGTGTGGGTTTGTGGGGTCCATGTGTATTTAAACCTGGACCTTGTCTTGACCAGGTACACAGGGTTTGGAGGAGATATCCCCCATTGTGTCCTGGCTGGAAATAAAACATTCCTGCTTTACAATTTCTAACTGTAAAGCCCTTATCCTACACTTCACTGTTGCTGTGCTTTGCAGGACGCAACTGTGGCTGCCCTGTTTGCCCCCACGGCTCTCTGCTGGCATCTGATCCTGAGGAAGACTCTGCTGTAGAGGAGAGCTGCTCCAAGATAAGGCTGACCAGGATACCAGCTCTACTAACTGCAACAATCTGGTTTTGCTACCTTTTAGCATTGCTCTGGATTGTGGGTTTGTTACCTTGTTTTCTTCTGTTGTTAGAACTGGGATTAAATGCTTGGGAGATGCGGTTCATTTTTGGACTCAGATGTTTATTAATGCTTATCTATGTTACCGTCTCACAAGCTGGGAATTCTAGCCAACAAAGTGAAAAATGGCTCTGTCTCTATCACTTTCCAAGGCCTTTTAAGCACAAACTGTCCAATTGTGAAATGACACCTAAATTATTTTTACTTTTAACCCAATAACCAACCACCCATGGCCCACAATGCAGATTTTCCTACCCAATTACAAAATACCACCTAGACCCATGAAGGAGAAGGTGAAAAAGAAGGACTGGCCTACACCTTAAATCATCCATCTTGCTTTATATTTATTACTTATATATTTATATTTATTTATATATATTACTGTATTCTAAAACCTTAAACTCTAAGTTTTCCACCCTGCGATATCACACACTTCTATTCAAACTCCACACCCACAATCCCAGTGCTGTCACTCAATTTTGGAAGCCTTCTCCACACCCTCAGGTCCAATGCAGTGTTTGACTGGGCGCCAGTGCCTGTCAGCACAGAAAGTCTGAAATCCTCAGTGCCCAGGGTTCCAACACTGGATAAGGCCCAGAGTCCCTGCTCGGGCACATCTGGACTCAGAGCACACCGTGTTAGGAACTCTTCTGCCTTTTGCTGATCTTTCTCTCATTCTGCCTCATATTTGTTTATCATTAGTACAAATTATGATGGGTGTCTGTACGATTTGAACAACCTTTCCTCTAACAGCATCATCTCAGTCTTTTTTCTCTCTAAGCTGCAGTTCACTACAAGGGCTGCGACAGCTTTTATGTTTAACAGAATCTTTAGTCTGGCAATCATGATTAACTCATCTCTACAGAGAAGTGCTATTTTAATAAGACCAAGTGAAGAGTTCTAAGAAAATCTTTTCCTCCCTTTTCTTCTTCTTCTTCTTTATTTTTTTTTTAGAAGACTTAGACATCTAAGAATTAAGACTCTGTAACTAAAGTTTAGATACAGCATAGCCAATTCTTCTGTTGGCCCCTTGAAATATTCTGGAAGGTTTCCAGCAGACCCAATTATTTCGAATAAGCTTCAGAAGTTACATTAAGGGCAGCGTAACAGAATCTGTGAATGTATTCAGTCTTTGCCTTGCCTTCTTCTGACCTCTGATTTATTTCCAAGTAAAATATTTAACATAATTTTTTCTAATTTTTATAGGAGCTTCTGGGGCTCAGGCACTGACATTATTTGACATGTAAATTATCCCAAAAATTTTATAGCTTTTTTAAGGTCACGGTTATGTTTTGGAACAACAACAAATTAGGAAACCTTGTTCCACCATGCTTAGGCAAAATCAGATATTGTCCTTTCTTGAGAGGCTCTTAAAAAGCTTCATGAACAACAGCATGCCTTGTACTAGCCTCATTCTCTGGGAAGTGAAGTCATTGTCCTAAAAAGCCAAATGTCCTTCTCAGAGTTTGAGGAAGAGCAGCACCAGAAAAAGGTAAGAAATGACGAGATCTGAATGCTAGAAACCACCTTTGTCCCCTAATATCGCTGACACCAAGGTGAATCACTTCTTGTTACACAGGAAGATTTGGAAATTAAAAGATAGTGTAGAAGGAAAGCAAATAAGAGTCTTCATCTCCCTCATCCCTCTTCCTGCCCCCAGTTCACAGCCCAGGGCTGTTGGATGTTTGGCCTGAAGTTTAGGATTTAGCCAACACCTGCCCCAGAAGTTTCTGAGAGCTGGGCCAGGCAGAGGGTGAGGTCAGGCTGGGAACAGCTTGAGAAAGAAGAGAAAAGCACAGCAGGGCTCCTGCTTGGCAGGTTTTTATCACACACCACGATGCCATACCGAAAGGTTTTTAATAAAGATCATAACTGAAGGAGAAGTCTGGAGTCCCTCATAACTCTGTACCTCCAAAGCCTGATACAGTATTTGTTTGGCTTGTTTTATTGGAAACCCTACAGAAATTGATCTGAGAGCAAAGCAAGGGCTGGGGGCATGGCTCTGCTTTTGACACAACTTTAGCCTGTTCAGCTCCAGACAGACTTGACACATCACAAGAATCAATATTCAGCAGAGGGCTCTGATGTTTCCACAAGGTAGGAAGAGTAAAGAAAAGGTAGAAGAGGCTATAACCAATGTGAATCTTGAGGCTGGACTGGTCAGCCAGCTTCCTAAAGAAACTCACCTCTTCTGTGGAGTAAGGAGATTTCTGGCCCCTGCCTCCCTTGTAAAATTCATTTCTGCATGAGCAGTGTAAGATAATCACATTGGAACTGGATCAGTGAAGAAGTGTGAAAAATGTGGCAGCATTCAAGTTCCTGTTTGAGAAGAGGCATTTACCAGTCTTGGGAGAGAGAGAATAAGAAAGTGTATAATTCAACATTTCCTTTTGATCTGTAAACTACTTTTTTCTTCTGAGTTAATTTGCTTAAAAAATGCACAAAGAGGGAGGGCAAGGCAGAAAGTAAATGTGCTAAAATGTTTGACAGAAATTCAAATGTTTGGGAAGAAATGCGTTTGTTATTCCATGCACAGAGAGCATCAGTATTTGCTTTGCTTACTTGGGTGCATAAATCTAATGGCAGGAGAAGTCTGAAGACAGCATTAGGCTGGGGAAATTCACAGAGCTGATGCCCTTTTGTGCTCTGGAGGGACGAGATCCCCTCTACCAAGAGCACTGTAGGGGCAGGGCAAGGCACTCACACGGTGCTGTGCACTGGGGCAAGCCTGGCTCTTCAAAGATATTGCTTAATCTAGTAAATGACTGCAGGCTGAGCTGATGGAGCCACAGAGCTGTGAATTCCCACAGAAAACGTGGCCTGGGGAAATGACAAAAACATGTGGGTAATGCCCCAAATAAAATAGTTAAAGCAACTGTCTTGGAGCAGATGATGCTTTTAGGAAGGTAACATCACCTGCACTGGGCTGCCCAGCCTCTTCCTCATAAGAATTTGATTTATTGTCATGCATGGAAACTCCACATGAGCTCCACCTATTAAACAGAGAAGTATTAAAAATGCTGCTCCCCTGAGGCACCCTCTTTCTGTGAGTGCAAGGGCCAGAAGCCTCCAGGCAGTTTCCTGGGGGCCAGCATGGTTGTAGAAACAGGTAAAAATATTGTCAAAGAAATGCCTTATCAAATATGGTTTAGGCCCTGCTACCCTAGCCAAGGCAGCAGTCAGCTTGTAACTTCCCATGTGAAAAATGACAATGAAAGCAGTTGGCACAACAAACTATTCTGCTAAGAGAACCATTTGCACCTGTAATAAACAAGAGATCTGCCCCATGAGAATCAGGAATAAAAACATGTAAACTAACCAAAAATAGAGAGATTTGACAGACATAGACCCTGGCCACTTACTGACCAATAAACTCAGTGTCAGTGAATTGTCAGCCACTTAGGTCTACACCAGCCACTTAGGTCTAACAGAATGCCTTCTGATATTTCCTACAAATATGAGCTCTGTGAACAAAGAACTGGCTTTTCCTGCATGAAGAAACTGGGCCCCATCTGCCTTACTGCAGCACAGCATGACTGGGTGAGCAGTGCTGCTGGGCAGAGCCTTCCCCAGCCAGGGACAGAGCTGCAGAGAAGGACACTGAGATGCACTCTGTGTTATGGCAGGTGCTGCTTCTGAAAGATGCCCTTTTGACCCACATGAACAGAGATGGCAGAATGTTGGAACCCTGGTTACTGAGAATTTCAGGCTTGCTGCACTGGCAGGCTCTGGACCCCAGTCAAACACCTCACTGGACC
>WBMY01010898.1:39463-49591 GCA_013397315.1 Donacobius atricapilla | reverse complement strand
AAAAAGAAAAAAAAAAAGATAAACACAACAGCAGAGGATCATTTTTAACCAGAGAAGGGTCACACTGTCTATCCAGCACCCACATGGTACAGCTTGTTGAGGAGTGAGCAGCCCCTATCAGCATGCAAGGCAGGATCAGGGGCTCCTCCTGCCTTTCAGCCAGGCCAGTGAAGCCCAGAGGATGCTGAACTCCATTTGTGGAGGATTACAGAAATACTGGATCACTACTGGGTCCATCCCATTACTGCACATCTTACTGAGCTTCAGTACTTACTGAAAATCAGCTCTCCAACGCATCTGCAAACGAACACATCCACACAGACCCAGCTCTGCTGTAAACAAAACACTCTCTGGCTAGCCAAGACAAGCACAAATGGAATCTTTCTTCAAAAATTTCTTTATGTCCACTGCTCCTGCCCAGATGGATGTTTCTGACCCATCCCAAAAGCCAACTTAGCATCCAAGGTATAGAACCAAGGAGTGCCAAGCTCCCAGGTCTGCCCCAGGGCTGCTGGGTCCCTTCCCTGACAGTAGGGAAGCCACTGAAGTGCCTCAGAGAAATTTCTAATTTCCAGCATTGCTGAATTATTTGAATTTTTCTGGTTTTGGTGGGGTTTTTGTTTGTTCATTTGTTTTTGTTTTGCTGCTTAAAAAAAAAAAAAATAAAAGAAACCCAATTCAGGTCCTTGCTATGCTATAATAAATTATAGTGAAACCCCACAGTTTGAACTCTAGAGTATTTAAAATCTGTATCTAATTTTGTGATTTAGACCTATTTATATGTAAATTAAAAAAAAAAAAAGACTTCCCCATTATTTCCCTTATGATAAATTAGTCTGAATTAGTGATGAATATAAAGAATTAACTCTTATATTTCTTATGTTTTGGCTCATTTACAAATGTCATAAGAGCCCATTAGACACTTAAAAAAGTGTGTCAAGAAAAAATAAAAGTCTCTGCAGAAAACAAAGTAAAATGTTTAATGATATAATGAAGACTCATTAATGTAATCCTTATTTTAATATTAAAAATTCACAAGAATTGTCATAGCTCTTGTCTTAATCAGATGAGCTTTTGTAATATTTATTTGTGTTGTAATTTCATAAATATTTATACATCCATTTCCAAACTTTACTGGTCTTTGCTGTATTAAATACATTTTAAACTTGTTAATATTTGAGGAGTGTTTTCTCCATGTGTGCCAGGCAGCCATTTGACAGTGCCTGTGATCCTGACTGTGGGTACACAAACTTGGAGGTACCAGCCTCTGAGAGGAGCCTTTCCACACCAACCTGCTATGGGATAAAACCTCTTTTTTCAGGATATGCCTGGCTTTAGAATGGTGCTAAATGTGGAGGGTGGAGAATCAATGTACCCACTGCTCCCTTTCCTCTCTGCCCATGCTCTGTGGTCAGCAGATGCCGGAAAGAGTTGTTCCAACTACTTCCACAGAAATCCCAATTTCCAAGAAAGGAACAATCTGTTTCTGGGAATCTTCTGTTCCTGGGCTCTTGGCTCATTGTGCTGTGGCCTGCTCAGAGAAATTAAGGCTCACAGTGCCCCAATCCATTTTATTTTGTGCCTGAGCTCATCAGCATTTGCAAACTTAAACTGAATTAAAGCAAGATGTGAACGTGAGAATTTCTTGAGAGACAAAATTATTTGAGATATCACTCAGCATTCTGATTTTAATGTATATGTAAATAAATGTTCTATGGAGCCTTTCAAGTAGGAAAAAAAAATCAAACATTAGCCTTGACTCTTGGAAACCCTTGGAGAGTTCTTTCATTACAGAAAATTCCCCAAACAAGTAACTATCACATCTGAAGGAGATTAGCAGCATCCATTTTGGGTGAAAACTGGTACAAGTTCATACATACACTGCTTTGGAGAATGGGCACAAAACACAAAACTCCTTCGCTCTCCTCTCAACTCTACCTTGTCTACATCTTTACTTATGGACTGAAATAAATTTTTCCACTTAATTTATTGCTTACCCCAGTCCCACGGTGCCCTCTGCAGCAAGGAGGAAGTTTAGGTTTCAGCAGACCAGGCCAGCAGTGATTGCCTGGCACCCAAACTCTCCAGCCAAAGGCTTGGAATTCCATGGAATTCCGTGGCAGGATCACTCTCAAAGGGCAACTCCTGATTGCACACAGACAACCAAAATCCACAAAACTGCCTGTGCTTCTGAGCCCTTCCGATCCAGCCTTGTGAGCTAAATACCTAGACATCCTTCAGGAGAGTTTTCCACTTCATCTCTCTTGATTTGGCATCCTCTCTATAATTTGTGCAGTAATATTCATAAACAGTAATTATTTATACATAGTTATGGACCTCTTGAATTTGATTCTCTTCTCAATTAAGCTATAAATATGGAATAAAATTAATATGAATCAGAAAAATGAGGACCCTGAAGACTGAAATATATGTAAAATCACTTTACAGTCCTCTAACTTTTAAAGAGATTTTTTACTTTAATATTCTCCTGGGTTGCAAACACTACAGGGGAAAGTTTACATCCAATCAAGAGCACATTTATTGAAGTGCTTAAAAATGCACAGAAGTAGTTCTGCTAATATTAAGTTTTCTAACTCTCTCTCTCTCCTGGATTAAAAACAAAGCAAGCCCTTTTATCCCTGACATTTTAGCATTTGGAACACATCAAAATGTTTCTTCCACTGTGCTGGAAAGAAGTTCTAATTTTCCTGTCCTCCTGTGTTTGAGGCAAAGGGGCTAACACAGAATGTACAAATGATATTTTTGCATTTCCAGGGGAGAAGGAAGGAAGATGCAGAATTCAAACATCGTTTTCTGTCCCTCTGGGTTGATATCTAAGGTTGATATCTGAGGCACCACCCCGACCTCTGCACCTTCTGAACCTCTCTTTGGCGTCTTTTTGAAATGCAAGTTCAAACCTTGCACATTTGATTGGGCTTGCACAGCAACCAAATAAATAGCTGTGCTATTGAGGTCGGATTAGAGGATTTAACCCCTTCTGGCCTTAAGACTTGGAAATCAAAAGATGAGTTCTTCTGAGATTTAGATTAAAAATGGAAGAAGCACCTGGCAGGCTCAGGAGACATCACGAGGGTTTCTTCACTTTGGTTCAGAGCTTTTGAAATCTCTTTTGCCATGGAAAAGCAAGCCTGAATCACTCTTCTTCCCAGGCATTTAAAACACACTGAGAACAGAGTGCTACTCTAGATCCGGGCAGGCTCTCCTGTCCGACACCACTTTGAATTTAACACTCAACCTTGAAGTTTACAAATCAAGTATTTCTTTTTCTTGCACTGCACTGAGAGGACCTGAAAACAGAGCAGGTGAAGGAAGAAGAAAACAGATAGAAAACAATTCTGAGAACGAGGCCTTGAAATTTGCACCATAAAACCTTGGCCTGGGCTGCAACATTTCCCATGGCTCTAATTCACTCTGACTTCTGGGATGTATTCACCCAAGCAGCATTTCCACACATGCAGTTGCTGTTAATTTTAATCTGCTTCATTATTATCTTTGAAATTTTATACATATGAGCTCAACTGAAAAGGACATTCAAAGAGCTGGGTGGTTGGTTTTATATTTTTTTTTTCCTCCTGGAAATGAGTGCCGAGTGACGCTCACCATAAATTAATTTTTCAAGCTTTGTAGAGGTTATGTAAATTTGCAGAATGTTCTTCTGATGTTTAAGCCACATTTTGACAACAGCTTCAAAACCTGGTCGGAGAACTGTTCCTACTAACATCTGCTTGTTGAAATATATGTAATGACATGGTTGTGTAACACTTCTCATTGATCTCTGGATGCCAGGTGATCATTCAAGCTAAAAAAATGCATGTGCACACAATGGAAAATGGGAATTTAGATCTTAAAAGCACTGGAATGAGGGGGGTGGGGAGAGAGTGGTACATTTCCTTCACCTTCTTTAAATCAGTATTTTAAAAGACCCAGCACAGATACAGTTACAAAGGTAACTAAAATGCCTTTGACTCGTTATTCCTATTTTCTCCCTTATCACAGCCTAGAAAAATAATTTAAATTTGGATCCTCAAAACCCTGCCCAGTTCAAGCTTTTTTTTAAAATGAGTTTAAAGCATCTCAACTGTTTGAGGAAAAATGGGAATTACTGTGATTTGCTTTGAGGTTCAGCTGTTGGAGAAAGCTCTCAATTAAAGCAGAAGGGAAACTGTTTTACAGTGTCTGACATTCAACGTCTGCAATGCTTTTGTCACAAATGATGTCTCTTTTCAGCAACATGGTCTCCTTGCCACCAACATAAGGCTCAGTTTAATTTAAAACACAATTTAAAGTTCTGTACACGGTGGGAACTCTCTCTGTCAAAACACTCTGCTGAACACAATGGGTGCAGCCTCCTTTCAAGCCTGCTGTGTTACTTTGGAGAAGCACAGACACATGGGCAGCTACACAGAATCACATTTACAGGGTAGCTGATGCAGCTGGGCATGTCCAGTAGGTAAAGATTTCAGTATATAGGCAGACATGGCAATAAATTATAGAATTCCAGTGGGATCAAACAAACCTGCCTTATTTGGTAAGCTGGCAAATGTTTACTTGCAAATATATACATTTTAATCATACTTCTAGATAACAATGTAAATAAATATGAGACTTTTTCTCCAAGAAATTAAAGGAGTTTAGACTTTCAATTTAAAATGCATCAGAAAATACAATGCAGAAAATATTTCCCCCCCACCAACAACTCCACTTTGTTTTTGAACAGCTTCCTTTTATCATGGAAGCAAAAAAAACCCACCCAGCACGACTTGTCTAAAAGCAGCAAAGAGGATTTGGGATTAGTTATCAGGGAGAAAAATGGTGGGAAATACTGCAGGTGACAAAAGTGCGCAGCCAGACATGCCTGGCTTTATCAGTGGCTCAAAGCCAACAGGCGGTATGTGATCCATACCTCAGCAACCCCTCTCCCATGGAGATTGCTCTGCCGCCGACACAGGAGGGCCACCAACGCTTCTCCACTCCCCCAGACAGCAATCAATTATTTAGGCACTCTCTGAATCATGAATTGTGACTTTTTTTCTTTTTTTCATTTTTGAGACATGGTTTTGATTGGTGAAATGTGCCAGTGCCCTCGATGGCCACAGGTGAGGTTTGCTGCTGGCCTCGGCGGTGCCACATGTGCTCAGGGCCAGGAGCCCGCCTTGCCCACGGCACTGCCACCTCTGGGGCCCCCTCAGGGGCCTGCAGGGAGCTGTCTTGTCCTCCAAATTCTGCTCATCTGGAGTTTGGGGTCACATCAAGGCTGCTGTTTAGTCCAGGTGACGTGAACCCTTTGCTTCCAAAATATTGGCAAACATGATTTACACGCCACAGCACCAATGGCAAGCAAGAAAATTGTGGATTTCTAGCTAAACAAATGAGCAACAAGTCTGACAAACCCTTCTGGCAAGACAGAGACTCTGGAAAATATTGCCTTTGGACACACTGCCTTTTGGCAATATGGAGAGCCTGAATTTGGAGATATTAAAAAAATATGGGTAAGCAGGTGCTGTTGACATTGGCCATTCCTGATTGTGTTACCCTTGTTAGGTGGCACTGCCTGGCTGTGGGTAAGTCATGATGTCACTTGTCACATTGTCACCAGTAGTGAGGATGAAGACACATGGCAGATCTTCGGTGGGGCCAGGAGAAGTTCCTGGAACATGGGGCTGACATCTCCAACTACACTTTGGCTAATTTCAGTGCCTTCATCTTGTCTTGACCTGACAGATGGCAATGGTTCCTTGCTGGTTTGTTTTTTTTTTCTTTTTTTTTTTAATGCTTTCTTTCTTCAATATCTAGTCTGTCAGTGTTAAAACAACTTTTTGGCATGTTGTCTCCTTGCTTATTTTCAATGAATTCTTAGGTTAATTATTTATAATATCTTGAAAAGTGATGAGATTTTGAAATCTGTGTTACACAAAGTCATTGGAAAAGTCAGGATCAGCACCAGATG
The DNA here is from genome assembly GCA_013397315.1 of Donacobius atricapilla. Lineage (NCBI taxonomy): Eukaryota > Metazoa > Chordata > Aves > Passeriformes > Mimidae > Donacobius > Donacobius atricapilla. The sequence continues at coordinate 43,623 of WBMY01010898.1, read as the reverse complement.
TTAACTTTTATAAAAGGACATGAATACAGATAAACAGCACTTGGCAGAGTCCCAAAGTCTGGAAGGGAGCACGTGGATAAGCACCAAAAAAAGAGGTGTCCTGCTCAGACCATTATCTCAACTTTTTTTTTTTTCTTTATTTTTCAAAATTTGGTGGAAAATCTTTTTAGTCCAGGTTCAGCACAAGCCTCCCAATGTTACTTACATCTGGTCAGGTTGGTCCAACTGTCAAGACTTTGCAATGGGACTTCAACACTTTATACGAGCTGAAGCTGGCAGCAGAGGAACGTGAGAATGCAGCATGACAGGAGAGAAAGTGACAAATCTCTTCCAGAATCCAGAGATTCACTCTGAATTTCTGGTAAAGTTTTGGACCAGTTATTTCTCTTGACAAACTGGTGATGAATTTCCTTGGCGCCAGACACTGAGTTTGATTTAGAAACGCTGCCCTTCCGCTCATGAAGCTTTAATTTAGCCGTTGTTATGAAACAGGAATCCAGTAGGGATGGCTAAATAAATCCTAGTTAATTTATAGGAAATACTTCATGAATAACTATACGGAGCTGTAACCCTCACTATTCCACACATAAAACGCTGAAATAAATTAATAACAAAAGAGTGTTTAGAAGTCAAAACTTTAGAACACCATAGAAGTGTAATCTCCTCTGCTTTGAAATACTTCACTAGGTTTTATGTTTGTATGTTGTGCATTTGTCTTTGTGTTGTTTTCCTGTATCTGAAAATCACCCTCTAAAATGTTCACCTACACATCCTGCAGGTGAACATTTTGTGGAGCATCAATCATGTGTCTCCCATCTCCCTTTTCTTTGAAAGTAGCTAATTTCTACTGCTTATTTAAACTGGCAGAGTGCCTGCTTTATTATCAGTTAAGAACTTGTGCACAAAAATGACACCAGTTTGCATAATTATCATGAAATAAGACAGGCTTTTTTGGGGGTAACAATCTGGTAACTTCATAATAAATCTGTCTGGAGCAATTGTAATTACACAGTAACTCATCTTGATACATTTGTATTCGCAGCAGATAAGTGTGGTGATAAGAAGTCCCACTATCATCTGTGTTTCACTAAAATGAGGAATTGCACACAAACCCATTATATACTGCAGTTTCTAGAGCTTTCCACCCTGTCTTAAAGGCTGACTGCAAGAGCCCAAGGGTTTGTTTATCTAATCTGGAAAACAGCTTGAATTTTGTTTTTATTTTTCCCCCATAACCAGTGATACAAAAACAGCATCAGAAGCCAAATTTCCAGTCTGTATTAGATTTGTGTGCATTCCAAACTGTGAACACATGCTCCTTAGTTCAGTCAGCACCACCAGTTGTGCATGTAAATGGGTTAATTGCCTGCTCACCTCTTCCCAAAACAAGCAACTACTCAATGCATCCAGGAACGTGTGCATGTACACATCTTTTGCATCACCCAAATGAAAGGCTCTTTGTAAATATAGCAATATGTTGACTCCGCTTTTGTAGGGGATGATGATAAGAAAAGGGTCTGAGGGAAAAGTCTTTGTTTGGCAGAGGAGCAAAACAAAGGCAGGAAGAGCACAAGTTGTGATATATTCCATGCAACTGGATAATGAAAGGATGTTCTAAAACTCATTCCTGTGAATAGAAAGTTGAAAGCAGCTGTATAAGCTCACTTCAGTGCTGTTAAGAGCACAGAGGATGAGACAAATTTTACCATCTGAGAGACAAGAAGGAAACTGCACAAAGTTGGCTGTTAGGAACCTGAAGCAACAACATGAGGAAAAACAGCTTAGAGAAGCACTACAATGTCTCCATGATGTTCCTATAAAGTTCTGAAACTGGGGCTCTAAACTGATGCTTCTTCTGGATTCTTCTGGATTCTTCTTCTGTCTTGGTCTTGTTTGTTGCTGGATCTGGATTTGATCAGTCCTTGTGCCATCACAGCTGCTCAACAAATGGTTCTCACTGTGCCTTCCAAACTGCTTGTTCTTCACCCCCGGTCTCCCCTCTCATTTACTTTTCAGCTTAATAAATCACACAGAGCAGATGCAGAGAAATCACACTGTCTGTGTCACTGCCTAAAGCAGGAATAAACACACCCAGGACAGCCCTGACAGAGGTTTGTCTGTGTCGCTTTTAAAAATTTGCACTGAGCGTAAATCCATAACCTTCAGAATTGCTGTCACCAGAAGGAGCTGGCTCTTCAAGTTTGTTTTAAATTGTCCTTGCTAAAATTTAGGTCTTATACTCCTCACACGATCCACTTCTATTTATCTAAGTCACTCCAGTCCTTTTTCACTTATTATTTCACCTCTCTTCTTATCAGCCCTATTTATTCCTCATAAAATAAATCCAAGGTTTTATTTTCAACACTCGCCTTCATTCTGCTTTGGATAGTACATTTCTTTCCTGGTTCCTTTAATTTTTTCTTTCCTGCTTTCATTTTAACCCTTCAGGCTGTGTAGGAGAGCTGAGAGTACAGAACCTGAAGCTATGACTCAGAAGAAAAATCAGTACTGTTTCCAAACCCCTGAGATCCAGCAGACTGATGACATTTTATTGATAGAGTTATAAGAGGAGAAGGTGCCACGTATTTAAATAAAGGAAAATAGTAAACTAACATTCATATATTCCACAGCAGTTTATAATCTCTGGCTGTACAATTATTAAGCACAGAACTGTCAAAAGAGAAGCTTCATGGGCTGGCAATCTGATCCCCTCAGCATGGACTGGGTACAGCAATTCTTAGTTGTCACTGAGGTAAGCCTGAGAAGATTCAGAAAACAAGTTCCTGTGCAACGAAATTTAGTGGAAGTTGTGGATGGGGGAATGTAAGGGATATATAAGATTAATTTAATGTTGATGAGAAAATTTAAGATAAGGCTCGGGGAATTAACTCCAGATGCAATCTGAACTTTTATGACATATAACTAATTACACAGGCAATAAAAAGAAATTAAATTGATTATTTTCTTTGACTCTTTAGTTCTAGGATTAATGTGTAATGCACAATATTTGCTTCCATTTTCAGAAAACAAAATTGACTTTTACCAGGCAAAATACCTGAAGTGAATTTGAAGATGCAGAGAATTTTTTTTCTCTTCTTCAGACTGGCACTTTGAAGGTACAAAATTGAGACTGGAAATATCTTACTGCCACAAATAAACCATCATGACTGAAAGGAGAATATAGGATCAATGAAGAATTTCTTTTTTAATATTTCCTCTCCAAACCCCCAAGACGAATCTCTGCTGCTGCCGCCGCATTTCTGGTGACCCACAAGGTGTCATTAGCACATGGAGGAGACCACTCAACAACCAAACCAAAAGCAAATACAGACTGTGGAAACTCCTCTCCAAAGACTTTCATTTCAGCTGAACACAACATTTTAGTGAGTTACAAGCATGCCCTGTTAATGATTACCATGTGTCTCCCTCGCTTTTGGAGCTCTGTTGCATTCAACAGATTTCTCTAGATCTGATTGCAGGAGATTCATTACACAGGGAACGCCCAAATACTCGTTCCTAGTATTTCCTGACCTTGTGAGGTTCTCTGACTGCTTCCATAGTGACACGTGTGATCTCCTGGTTCCCTATGTTGATCTGCTCTTTAGTGTTTTGATGGGAACAGGAATGAGGTGCCTTCAGCAGCTGTGGGGCTGAATCAGCCCAACATTCATGCCTGCACAGGGAATTCCTGCCTGCACAGACCCACCTCTGGCACAAACACACCTGGCCACTCCAATTCCTCAGTCACACTGTGCTGCTGGAGTTACCAGGCTTCACATCAAAATCTCAGAGGCTTTTGCTCATTTCCATGGTGCACCACAGAGACAGCTCTGGCTCCTTTCTCTCTGCCAAGGTCAGGATGAATAATACACAGGAAACATAGGTTTTTGAGTTCAGACTTGGATGTTTATTATTTCTTGTCTATTTACAGACTCACGAGCCATGCTCTTGCTGGCAAGTTGGGAAAATGAGGTAAAATGGAGTGCTTCTAACACTTTCCAAGGTTATTTAAGTGATAATTCCCCAATAACGAGATGACACCTATATTATTTATACTTTTGACCCAATAAAGACCACCCAAGGCCTGCAATGAGGAACTTTTCCACCCAATTACAGAAAACCACGCAAACCCATGAAGAAGAAGGAAGAAGAAGGTGGAG
>WBMY01010898.1:0-35484 GCA_013397315.1 Donacobius atricapilla | reverse complement strand
AAAGTAGATTGTTGCTAAGGAGGAGGGGGGTGTCTTTAAAAAGGTTTCATGGTTGTTTTTTTTGTTTGCCCTTTAGTGTATGTTAATAAATCTGTTTCTATTTTTAAGTTGAGCCTGTTTTGCCTTTCTTCTAATCCTATTCCATAGCAAAAAGATAGATCACCACACTACATTTCACAAAACAAATTCGGCGAATGTGAAACCATTACGATTTTTGGTGTTTCTGCCTGGTTACGAACTTTAACCCATTACATTTTCCTAGTACACTAGGCAACGTTCCTGGAACAATCCTGAGAGTGCAACCTGCCTCTGGCAGCTCCCATTTCCAGCTGGAAAATTGGGATGTGTGCAAATTACAGAGCAAACCAACCCATCTCCCCAAAGGCCCCCTAATTTATGACTCACTTATGATAAAAATAAGAACTAAAAACCAGGAACACCTCTCAACAACCTTTTTCTTCCCCAGGTAATTTTATGCCCAGAACATTGCTGGACAGGCAGCATGGAAGAATTAAACCAGGTTATCAGCCCCAGCAGCACCCACTTCCCAACCCCATGTGGTCATTTGGCTTCAGGCACAGTCCATGCAGAAACCATATTAAAACTAAAATAAACCATATTTAAAATAAAATAAAAGGAGCAGAGCTCTGTTCCCATTGCTGCAGGCACTGACCCAGCAGAGCACTTGAGTACATCCACAGCCTGATTGATTTCAGTGGAACTATTATATGCTCAAAGTTCCTCATGGATTTGAGTGTTTTGATGGATTAAAGCCACAATCCCCTGATTCTGATAAAACTGGCCAGTGCCTGTAAAGTTCCTCAGACAGGGTTTTGAGAACATATTGTTCACTGGGACATGGATTGTGATCTCCAGTTTGATCACACACCTGACATTCAACTATCCAAAAATAACTTTTCTGTTCTGGAAGTAATACCTAGCAGTCAAAAAACAAACAAACCAAAAAAAAACACCAAAAAACCAAACCAAACCAAAAAACCCAAAACCAAAACAAAACAAAAACAGCAAAAAAAATCCTCCAGTCCTTACCTAAGCCTGCTAAAAGAAGTTTCGTCCTCCTCAAACTTAGCAAGTTGATTTTACAGAAATTAAAGAAACTGTCTAGGTTCCTACTTAGAAAATGATCAATTAAGAACTGCATTTCAAAATATGCTTCTGTACCTGGCATTTTAAATGGCTTTTATTAATGCCTGAGCTAGTCCTTTTTTTTTGCTTTTTCCTTAGGGGTGCTTCATATGTGTCTGATTTTGTTCTACAAGAAATAATTTTGAATATAGGAGAGTGAAGTGAGAAAATATATTGTATCCTTTTCACACCTGAAAGCAAATGAATGCCATATTTTTTTTTGGTTTCCTTTTTTTTTTTTCCCCTTAAATCTGAAAATAGACTTAAGAGATGCCTCTCTCAAAAGAATTCTGTCCATCATTATTGAAACTCTGAGTCATTCAAGTTTGCAAATGAAAATTCTCCAAGGCACAGGAGAACAGAGCTCAAAGACTGAGCAGCTGTCCAGGACAGGAATTTCAGTTCAGAGGAGAAAAGAAGCACCACAGGGTGAGCACTGCCTGGGCTCTGGTGCTGCCTGTGGTGCTTTGCTGGGACCTGTGCCAGGTGCCAGGAGCAGAGGTCACTGCAGGGACACTGATCCTGCCTTGATGCCTTAGGATTTCAGCTTTTATATATTTCATCTATTTGTAACCCTGCAGTTCTTTAGTGTAGAACTCCAAACCCCACACACAGTGTGAGCTGCTGCTTCCCCATTGTGGGCAGACACAACAATTCCTCTCCAGGCTGGCGATCAAGGACCCCTCACTGCCCCAGGCCCCCAGAGATGGAAACAAAAGTGAGTTGGGGGCAGCAAACTGGGGGTCAATGACTTCATTACATGAAGCTGTGACTGGGAGATGAACCCCCAAATATGCAAATGGCCCAAACTTATCATAGTGTGAAAATCCATGACCCATCATCCATTTTTGGGTGCAGCCCCTGGGGTATTTTTTCTGCCCAAAATGTACCTGAAGGTCCTTCAATAAATATAATTTTTTTGTTCTCTTAATTCTGTCTGGCCTCTGTTTTTAGGTAGCCCCAAAAAGCATCAATTTCACTCTGGGACAAACTGCCCTCTCTCATTCCTGCAATGCTCTGAACACTGCAGAGGGCAGAGCTCAAATGAGCACTGCAAGAATTGTGCTTCTGCTTTAAAAGCTCCTGACAAACTGCATCATCTCCAGGTGCTCAGTCCATTTCCTAATTGCTGTCAGCAGTGATGATTTCACACACAGAGGGATGTTCCTGCCTTTTCCCACACATCACCAGGGTAATCTGAAAATGGCACCAACTACAGAGCAGTTGCACAAGTGTCTTCCAGAAATTTTGTTAGGCTGAGTAAAACAACAGGAGGAAAATAATAATAATTTTTGTTTAACCCCTCCCCACCCCCTGAATTCCTTGTATGCTTGAAACATTAATCAGTATGTGTCAAATTTGAATATACTCCATTTAGCTTTTTATTTATCTTCTAATATACAGACACAGGGCAGGAGAGAAATACTGAAATTTCTTAAGTGATTTCTGAGAATTTTCAACAACTGGGCATAGAATGAAATAACTCCTGTTCGCCTTGTAAATTTGCATACTTTCAGGTGGAAGAGCAATTGTTTCCATCAAATAAAGGAAAACAAGGGTGAAGAAAACCAAGCAGTGATAATAGCCATCTCTTTTTCAGAGCTTTTCATCTGCAGATATGAACCCGGAACTTGGCAGATACAGCTTGTGACTACTTGTGTGGAAAAATTCTAAACCACAGGGCAGATTTCTGCATCAAAACTGAGCAGGATGTTTACCACTGTTACAAACACTGTTCTCCAGTTGGAACTGGAAAATCCAGCAGGTGATGTGGGACCCTTATTTATCCTTCCTGAAAACCTCAGCAGCTGTGGGACTCTCCCCTCCTCCTCACATGCATTCAATCCAGTTTGAGATCAAAGCCAGAGCTGCAAATCTCCAGTCCTGGCCCTGGGGTCTATCCCAGGACCCCACTCTGGGTGTGAAGCATTCAGTAGCATGCTGGGACTGCCAATCTTTTGTTTTGCAAATCATAAAATAATTAAATCTTTAAAGGAATAAAAAAATCTGTCATGAAAAAGAAGCGTGGACCATCAGCCCTGCCCACAGCAGTCATTAAACTGAGCCTAGATGATCCAGCCATAACCTGAGCTCTTCCCAATCCCATTCCAACACCAGGTTCACACCACCTTTAACCATCTGCAAATGCTGGAACTGCACAGAAATATCTCTCCCTTGTCTATTCGCAGTTTAATCCAGCAGTTTCAGGATTTGGCATCAGACTTAACTAAGCCACATTTCCTGCCCCAAATCCTGCCCTTGTGCTAAGCCTGTTCTTTGCAGTGAATTCTGCAAATTTTGCATGGCAGCAAGGCATCAAAGCCTACACTGACACTGCTATAAAACTTCAGCCTCTGCTTTCAGAAGGATGTCACAGCAAGCCTCAGGAAAAAAATGGCATTTCCTCCTAAATCATAACACTAACATTTAATTAGCTGAACCTCATTCAAGAAGAATCCTAGAAAAACCAGAGGTTTAACATTCTTCTTCCCTGATATTATCACTTACACAAACCCATGCAAATTTACCCAAAACAAAAAAAACTCATAANACTTCACAGACTGTGAGAACACTGCAGTAGACCAAACCCAGAAATTTCTGTTTTCCAAATCTAACCTAACCCAATTCTTTCCTTCAACTGAATGCAGCTTTGACCCTGATGAAAACCAAGCATTATCTATTCTCCTGTATTTATACTCACATTTATCCCAGAAAACCAGCAATACTACAACAATAAACCTGACCCACAGCCACATCTCTTCCCTGCCCCTAATCCTACCATTGGCCTGAACGACACCTGGGGGAGCAAATTCCAGAAGAAAAACAGTTGTCATTCCTCACTGCTGCCAACTTCACTTATCGTCCAGTTCCACTGCACACAGAGAGCAGAACTCAGCTAGTTCAGAAATGCCAGTACTCACCAGCTCTGAGCCTGGTCACAAACCCTCAGCCCCTAGTGCTCCCCTTTCCCAAATCAGGGAGCCAGTACCTGGGGAGAAGCTGATATCAGTGCCTCAAACACACACCATGCATTTAAGATGAGTGCAATCTCATCGTGCATTTCCCTGCCCTGGAGAATATAAAAATAAATTTGACTCAGAAGTGTTTGATTCCCCAGACTTGCCTCATGCTGAGCTTTCACTGCAGCCTAGGGACCATTCCTTAGCCAAACATGGAACATTAGGCACTCATTCCTGATAAGGCTGGAAGCCTCCTACCTCTCTGAGCCTCCGAAATGCAGTCAAAACCTCAAGGGATAGAGGTGTGCTTTTCCACAGTCCATTCTTAGTCAGTTCTAAGTGACCCACAGCAGATTTCTAATTAATTTTATTTCCTGTCCCAACAGAAAGTCCAAGTCAAAAATACTTCCCTTGACCCTAAACCTGCACGCTAATCCCAGCCTTAATTCAATTTGTCAAGTATGCCTGTGTGATCAAGGCAGAGAAGAAAACACCTTAGTCATTCCTTTTGTTTGACAAAAGACCTAAAAACCTCCTGGAAATCATCTCTGCTTCTGTGTCTAAAGGACAAACAAGCATCACTCTTTCCTCACCGCTAGCACTTAAATATTTCCATGCAGAATGTGGAATTAAATTCCATTCAAACACCAGCCCTTTCCAAACTCTAATCTTACTCATAACCTTTTATTCCAAAGTGAGCTGTTTTTCTGGCCTTTTTCATACCTATGGAATCAGTGCTTGCATGAGAAGTGATCTCCAGCAGCACTGCAGTCATTCCTGGTTCCTTCACCTCCTAGAACACAGGTGTGGATCCAGCTCCTGTGGCCTCAGCACAGCTGTGACCTGCACTGGGCCAGCAGGACACAGCTGACACACGAGACAGCAGTCCCTGAGTAGCTCTGCTCATTCCTGACTTCTGGACAAAACACAAATGCAATAATAATACTACTGCTACTACTAATAATAAAATTATAAATGTATTAAAACACTTTTACCCAACTTTACCCTTTCCCTGGTTGTGACTTATTTCTACCAATACTGAATGCCAGCCCTCAGCCCTTGCAGACACAGGGCCCACCCTGGATTTGGAGCCCACACAGAACACAGGAACAGGTTTGATAATTTAATGTCTGCATCTCCTTCGAAGCACTAACCCCAGTCTTCACTAAATACTTAATCACAGCAAGAACTTCCACTGAACCAACACCTGTTATAAATCCCTGCCAATGCCTGCACTCATCCCACTCCTCTCAGTTGCGCAGACCGCAGTGACAAACTAAATATACAAACCCTGAGTTCCCACACTCAGGCTGGCACCTCGTTCTAACTTCTCAGGCAGCCATGTGGGGTGAGCAGTACCTGCAGCAGAATTACTCATTAACCACCCTTCCCTGTGACACAGCTCTGCCAGATCCCCAGGCTTTGCAGAGACACCAGGTTCTGTACCAGGCACAGCACTGCCTCTGTGTGTCTGTCAATTTAGGCATGAATTTACCCATGTGAATTTCCCTGCTGGGTTTCTCCCCTCCTTCCTTTGTCACTGCATGACCACACCCCTAAGAAGGGTTATGTGGGTCAAGCAGACTGAGATGTGAGATAAAATACCGATATCCAGTATCTATCTCTTTCTGTGGACACAGCAGTGTGAGGATTGGTTAGATGCCTGCTGATAACGTGTTTTACAGCAGCGGCACTGCTCTGACAGGAAAGTGCAGCTGTTCCTTGGGCTGCTCCTCAGCCAGGGCCTGGAAATGCCTGAAGGTGAAGTCGTGCCGTTTCTCTTAGTGGGGACAGGGAGTGTTCAATTTTGTAATGCAAGATTGGCTTCCTGGCCTTTCCCCGGGAAAGGAAAAGCAGGGAAACCAGTGCCTCTTCTCATCCTCTCTTGGTCATTTTTCATCCCAAGCAGGTAAACACAGAGCTGTTGGAAAAATCCTCCTTATCACCCTGTGACTTTTTCACGTTTCATGCTCCCCTGTGATACAAGAGTTTTATGGGCAAGAGTTATGGGGACAAAGCTGTGAGTGCCCATCCATTCCTTTGCACAGATAGCTCAGCTAAATCCCGAAGTTACAGCACTCTTATGTGCTCATGAATGCATTAACTATTCCTCCTATTGAACTCTGAGGGCTGCTGCTCATTACTCTGATGGAGGATCCATTACATGTTATAGATGAGGCATTTCTTAAATAATCTTGCATCTTGTATATAATACAAGCAATGTAAACCTAACGATAAACACGGAATATCAAATAATCAATGGAACACTCTCACTGAACTGCTCTGCAAACAGTTTATCCACCAGATCAAATAAAAACTATTAATTGAGCAAGTTTGAACAAACACTTCCATAACAGTCTTGATCTCCTCAGACAATCTGCAAACAGTTTAAACAAGCTCAGTCACACTAGTTCCTCTTCACAAAACCTTCCTCCTTGAACCTGCCTGCTGACAGATCTCTCCCACCTGCAGCTGAAGACACCCACAAGGGTGTGGGAATGGCAGAAAATGAGACGGAGCTGCTGTGGTGGCCACAGAACAACTTGTGTAAGAAGAGACCCCGGGGCTCCCCTGGGTCATGGTGTGACCTGCCACGCCCAGGACTTCTGCTGTGTCCTGCCAACCTCCTGACCTGTGCTGTGACCTGCCACCCTCATGACCCAGGGGTCCATCCTACACACACTCAGGCAAGCCCAGGGCAACTGGGGAGGCTTTCGACTTGAAATTTTCTGCAACTTATTTGCTGTCATTACCTACCTACATAAGAAAAGCAAGAATGGAAGCAAATCCATGAAAAGCACCAAACAACACATCACCAGTGAGCCCATGGAGCTCAGCGGTCCACCAAGCACAATCAGACCAGCTTTGCCATTCCTTCTCTCAATATCAGCTTTGAATTTGGAGCCAATGATTTTTTTTGGAGTGATCTGTCTATCAGGTCACTCCTCACAGCAGCAGCCAAAATCTACAGGAAAACAGACAGGAACATTTCCCTGCACTCACCAAGTTAGGGAGAAAACAATCAGCCAAACCATCACACTGCTGGTGTATCTGTGAAGGAGCAAGAGCATTTCTGCTCTGAATACCTGTCTCACACTCAGCAATGCAAAATGCTCAGCCTAACACTAAAAATACAGCGTACAAAGAGCAACAATGACATGGCATCGTTGTCTGTCAGCTCAGGTTAGCCATGACTGTCAAATTATCAGATAAAAGCAGAGGGATTTTTTTTTAATTACCATAAACATTAATTATTATTGTTTTGCAAGATAGCCTATCCTTCCTGTAGCAAAATAGGTTTGTTATTTCAAGAGGCAGGGGCTTCTTCAGTCACTTCACTTGTTTGAGGACACAGGGAAGTTTGTGAAATATCTCTAGTATCATTTCAGAAATTAATTATCTACTTGATCTCTTAAAGCTTCTGAAAGTTGCTAGGGAGCTACCCAACTTGTCAGGATTCGCGTGCTGAGCACATAAAAGTAAAGTTGAACAGCATGCAGAAATTAGGACTCAGTACTGAGAGTTATTAAGAGCAGGTGAGAATCAATGGTAAATACCTCAATCATTCTTTCAGGCTATCTATGAAAACATTTTTTAAAGATTAACAGGGCTGTGAGATTTTTAAACTTCTTGTGTACAGCACTGAAGAATGCAAACCACATCTTATTCAAAAGATCTATCACCCATGCAACCAGCATTCAAGTCACACATCACCAGAGTGAAACATTGCGGTTTGCTGTCGCCAGGTTTAACTTATTTTCTAAATATTCTTTTTTTTTTCTTTTTCTTGTAATTTTTACCTCTGTAGAAGGTTGGCTAACAAATAAACAGCTCAGGTAAAATGATGTGAAGCAGATGAGGAAAGTATGCAATTAATCTGATAAGCAAAGAAAACCTTAAAATCAAGGTAAGGTAAAGAAATAAAAAAAGAAAAAAATTACGGTGATAAAAAAGAGTTAAAAGAGGACCAGCATATTCCTGAGTGCTACAATTGGTTGAATGTTTTTGAACAAAAAAATCACTTTTGTAACAGAAGACTTTCTTTCACAGAAAGTAACAACTGTGGTGAAACAAATTTTAAAACAGAAAATATGATTTACAGAAAATGGAGCTTTTGATGTTTTCTGTGAATGATTTGCATCTCTTGGTAGTTGGAAAGCAGTAAATAAGCTGAGGCTATGTTTTTCCTTATTTTTGAATTTCTTGCAGTTTGCTGTCTAAAAAACCCCAAATATGAGAAAGCAGAAGGAAAAAGTTTTGTACTTGCACACAGCATTCCAGCAGACAGAAAAAAAAAGTAATAAAAAACGAGAAAAGTTTTTCCCCTTCCCCCAACCTTCCCCTGTCCTTTTTAATTTTCACAGAGGATAAAAGTTAGCTCTCCAGAAAAATTTCGGTGATGCTCTTTCTGCAAATCCCCACGGGGGAACTCTCATTCCTGCTCAGCTCTGTTGTGAGTTATTCTCGTCCCTGGAGATAAGCATACCTTGTGCCTGTGCCATGCTGCTTTACAGATTCTTTAGTATGACAGATGCTTAAGTCAGTGATTTTATAGCCTCATTTACTTCATTGGCATTTTCAAGTACTGAACTCCAGGGCCAAACATCAATTTTCACTTATTTATCGATTATTGAGATTACACACAGGAGGCTTTTCCCTGAACCTCCCTCCTGAGCAACTGTGCAGGAGTGAGCTGAGCCCCCTCCAACACTCAGCTTTATCCAAGGAGCCCAACACAGGCAGGTTTTGTCTGAAGAAGAGAAGCAAAAACGAGGGGCAAAGAACCCAGTGAGGGTCTGTGATGTACTGCTCCCTTGCAGGGAGCTGTGCTGGACTGTGATGTAGTGCTTTCAAAAGCTGGCTACTGCTGCTTTAAGGATAGAGATAAAGGACTGGCAGAGGCTTCAGATGGGAGAAGTGCAATGGTTTAAACAGCAACAGGTCGTTCTTTACTCCTACAAGACACTGGGATTTCTCAGCTGACTGTGGAAGCCCAGCACAGCTGCCTGCACCTATCCCAGGGTGTCCAAGGCATCCAAAAGTCAGCTTCTCCTCACTGTCCCCTATCCAGGCCCCCCTTTCCCTGGGGAGGCTGTACAAGTGTCCACCTGTCTGCCCTTGAGCTCCCTTCCAAGGTGTCACAAGGCCAAATCATATCAGACCAGCTGGGAATTGGTGACACTGATTTTCCTTCCATTTTTGGTGTATTCAGCAAGAGACAAGACCTTGTAATGAGCACTAGCAAGGGCCACGCTCACAGACAGTGTGTTTTTTGTGGCACTCTGTTGAGCTCAGGGACTCCAGGCTCCCAGCAGGAGTCAGTGGCTCAGGGGCAGTGGCCAGGCTGCAGAGCTGCCCACCAGGAGTGCAGGCAGACCAGGCTCACAGCTGCCTTCCCAGCACTAGGAATGCACAAATTCCCTGCAACTCACGGCCCCATTGCTGCAGCCTCTGCCCTTCCTACCAGGCATTAGGATCTGTTTCTCTGTGTACAAGCAGAACAAGGAGAGTATGTTGAATTGCATCTAAGTATGATCATATAGTCAGAGGTACCTGAGCTGGACATGCCCCCAAAAATGGAAATAATCTAGGAGCAGTCACCAGCAATAAAGCAGGTGTCAGAGCAGCTCAAGCACAGAGAGCAGGAAATTAAAGAGGGAATTTCAAGGCGCTGCACATCAGAAAGCTTGTCACCCCTTCCAAGTGAGAAGAATGTGGGGAAGTCAGCAGACACTCGGGATCTGGCACAGATCTGGCACCCTCATGTGCCACTTTCAATGTTCTCGCATTTGACTGAGGCACAGAACCTGCTTTATGAACGTATCATGATAATGATAATGCTTTGCACTTCAAAAGCGTCTCCTCTTACACAGTCTGAAAGATTAACGAATGAGACTTCACAAACCCATGCTAGTTAGCATTTAACTGATCACAGTGTTTACACTGACACACATGTCTCTATTTTTTGAGAAATAATTTCACTGAAAGCTTCAGTAAATTGCCAGGAAAGGGGAACTATAATCATCGAGGGCCAAATCCTGCCTGCTGGCTCCACACCAATTCAGGGAGCACCAGGATTTGGTCCAGTTCATTTACCAATAATTTTTCCTTTTTATATCCTGACACACCACAATGATTTTTTGACCCATTCCCTCACTATTAATTTGATATCATTATTTCTCTTTCTTCCTCTTGCAGTAGTAACTGTGCCTGAGAAGACTAAAGTGAGATCAGTCCTCAAACTGCTCTCCTTGCCAGCTGAATTTTCTTTTTATGCTGCAAGTATTCTGAAATCTACAACGTATCTGTTGAGCAGAAAGCACAGCATGCAAATCAATAGACATGCCTGGGCTGCTGAGAGAGAAACTCCTGCCAGTCTCAAAATAGAGCCTGGAAACATGGCTTGGTGCATGGTGATTCCCTGCTCCCCACAAAGACCACATGTTCTTGTTATCCTTGCTCCGACTCCAGCTCCCGCAGCACTCAGCCACTCCTGGGTATGAGGCAGCTTTTCTTTTTCATATCTGAGCTATTTTAGTCATTCCTGATCTGCAGGAGGATGGGCTTTTGCTCCTAAGTGTTCAAGTCCTCCGAGACACCCAACCTCCTTTGAAACACGTACAGAAAATGCAGAGGACAGAGGGGAGGGTGGTGCTGTCTGCAGAGACCTGCCAGCCTAACCCTGCAAAAACATATCCATCACTAGCACTAATCTTTCTCTAAAAGCCAAAGCAGGTGTTTCCTTCCATTTCCCTGCTGGTTACAAATGGTAGCCCCATTCTGTCCTGCTCACTCAGGCACAGGTCCCAGTGAGATCCCTCTGCCTCTCTCAAGTTAAGAAATGTTCTCTCCGTAGGTAGGACAACATGTCTGTGCTGACTGAGGGTGACGGGCCTCATTTTCCCATTCTGTCATCGTAATGCCACTGGTTAAAGCCAAATAACTCAAAAGACACAGCTAAGTGGCAAAACACAGTGCAGTGGGTGAATTCAGAGCTCTTCCCGAGGTGGTTTGCATCCGAGAGAAATAAAACTGACGAGTGCCACGCCCACCTGGCCATCCCACAGGAGGCTTAAAACCATCCCCAGAGAGATCACCTGTTTGTAAAGCATGGGCATGCTATGGGGAAAAATGCATTTATCTGAAGAAAGAAATTTACAATGGTAAAATTCCGAATATGCTCAACACACCTTGTTGAGACACCCTTGGAGGTGAAAGCAGCACTCAGAGCATCTCTGTTATTTCACCAGGAACTGTAATGGCAATCCTGGACCGAAGCCACCCACAGCTGCTGCCCTGAGAGGGGGAACTGGAGGTGCACACCAGGGCAGAGAGGGACTCCCACCCCTGCCCAGCACATGCAGCACTTTGGGTAGAGGCCATTAATGCCCCTTAAAAACCCTGCAGCGGCAATGCAGCCTCTCTGAGAGATGAATACTGTGGTGAAACCACTAATGAGAGAGCTAATTGATTCAGCAGGTTAGAGCGGTAATGAAGAATCATCTGGATGCCTAAATCAGATCATCTGACACCTGCAGAGAACGAGTCTGCCTCGTCCAAAGCAGTGGGCCTGCTGTTAGCCTGCTAATAATTTCATTGTTCATTTCTTGCTCCTTAATCTGTTTATTTCGCCCAACTTTGTGTGCTTGATTACACAGAAAAGCAAACAAACAAACATGCTCTCTCACTGTAACCATGGCATTTCACAACAGCTACCTCCCTTGATTAATGCAGTTCTCAACTACTAGCAATGAATTGAGTAATCTGGTATTTGATAGATCTTAACCATTACTCTTTTCCAAGCTAGAAATGGGGCACCCTCAGGGAATTGTTGCAGCTTTCAGATGTTGTCATTTTATATACTACTTTATGCATTGGCTTTTGAAGTACTGGATGTTTCAGTTTTGCCAGGAATTTGTTCACTTTCCTTGGTGTTACCAACCAGTTTTCCTAGGTGACCAAAGAAGACAGAATTAAAATTCTATCTGGCCAAGTGCAACCTGTAAGTGTTGGCAGAAAGTCTGCATGGGAATGAAGCCTACCTAGTGAGTAAAAAAATGAGTGTTTGCATCTTTCTACTGTTTCAAGGGTGGGTTTATGAAAGTAGAAAAACAATCCAAGTTTCCATCATGGGTTCAAGAGCTAAGTCAGGTAGCTCTGTGTCAGAAATTCACCTGCTATAAGACCCTGTGGCAGAATGTTGCACATTTTATTAACAAATAACCCTGCAGCTTTTTCTAACCCAGATTCAGGATACCGAAGTATCAATATCTTAAGAGTCATTGCAGAGAAAGAGGCACAATTGTGAATTCCCCATTGTGTGAAGCATGCACTTATCCTTGGGAAGGAAGCAAACATTCTTGCCTCTCAAATTAGGTATAGCAAAAAAAGCACAGCATGAAGTACTGACCCTGGGAGGTCCCTGGTGCTTTGGGCTTCCCTGAGTTGTTTCCATTGGGACACAGAGTCACTTGTATGAGCCAGATAAATATTCAGAACAAGCCAGTCCTAGAGCCAAAGTAAAGATGAAATTCTCTTTCTTCAAATCCACATGAAAGAAAAAAGATCCAAAGAATAATCAAGAGTTTCTTGTTCAGAAACCCAAGCTATTTCAGCATTCAGGTCCCATGTCAAAAGAAACTATTCTCAGCTTATTTGGGGGGCTGCTGCTTATTTGTACTTGCTGCTCTAGAAATCTGACATGCTTCTCTTTCACCCAACTTCCTGCTCCTGCATCTGCAATGAGACACAGAGAAATCTTTAAGTTTTTTTTGCAAGTCAAACCTCTCTGTGTTCAGTGTTTTGAGCAACAAGACCACCCCCTTCAGCTGTATTAAAATTAAACTCTACTACTTAATATGAAAAAAACATTACCTGGTAAAGTACGATGCTTCACTGAGGTTTACAATGAAACAAACGTGGGTAAATCCTCAACATCCAATGTGTCAACAGAGACAGACTCCATGGTGGAAAAAAATGGTCCCTCATGGAGCAACAGAGGCTTTGCTAGTGGTGGAGACATTTAAATTATTGTAAAGACCCAAATCAGACTTTCAAGCCACTTATCTCTAACCCTACTTAGGGCACCAACACCAGAACATTATTGTATTCCAAGCTTCAGATATATCAATATACCTGTGTCTATTCACCACCCCCATGCAAATTAAATAAGCCAAATTCCTTTTGTCTTTCCACTGGGGAGGCAGTGGTACACATGGGCATTCTCTGGTGGTTCCATTGCCAGCGCACAGCCCCACAGCCTGTGATGCCCAGCCCACACTGCAGCAGGACAGCTCACTTGGGTGCAGTGTTCTGAGCTGGTGTGGCCAGCCCCTGCCCCTGAGCAGCTCGGTGTCACCAGGGGCAGGTGACAAGGACCTGGGTACAAACTGCTTCAGCCAGCACTGCCACTGAAAGAAACGTTTGTCAGACTACAGCTTTGAGAGACAAACCAAATCCACTGAAGTGCTGTTTACTGCCACTCTGGAAGATGTTTTCCCTGAGAACAGACTGTCAATATCCTATTTACTGCATGGGTCAGCAAGGTGGGGGCTGTCTGTTTGCTTTGGAATGACAAACTGCGTTCCTACTGCCACACTAGGAGCACACAGCAGTGTTTTTCCCTGGGGTGCCAGCCAGGGGAGCCGAGATCCATCCACTGCAGCTTTAGAGACTCTCATCCATTTCTGCTGGCGTCAAACCCTGGCTGCTCTGTACTGCAGTGCCCCCCTCCTTTGTTCCCCCAGCTCTGTGGCTGCTTCTGCTGGCTGCCCTCTCCCGTGTCTCCTTTGTTACCCTGGCTGCACCATCATTTACCTGAGCTTGGCCTTTCCCACACAACTTCCCACTGTCATTTGCAGTTTCCAGTCCTTGTTCCCACGTTCAGAGGGAGTCAGACTCAAATGTTGAACATTTTGTTGTAGCAAGGTATTCTCTGCAGGGATACTTACAGCTTCTGCTCTCTGTGCCTTCCAGAAATGTTTCTTTAATAACGCACATAAATATTAAAGGAAGAGAAGGAAAATTGGGAGGAAGAGAAGGAGGGTTTTGTTATTTTTTTCTGACCCAATTTCCTTCCTTCACTTCAATTAGGTTCTCAGAGACAGATGAACTTCTGCATCCTTTTCCCCTCCAATACCTTCTGCACAGCTCCATATGGATCTTCAAAAAATCCTGTCTTGCTCAACCTTCCCTCCCTGTTCCCTGTCTGCATGAGTGCCCTATTTCTATTCCTTATTTCTTGGTAATTGTATTCAAACACTCTCTTTGTTCTTTGTTTGCTAACCTGCATTTTTTTTTTCCTCTAGTCAGCTTATCACTTTTTTAGTCCTTTTGATTAAAATTCTCAATTCATTTAGTATCTTTCTGTTTCTCCCCAGTCCTTCTAAAGTGAAACTACAAAGCGCTGCAGGGAATGCTTGTATTTACCTCTCAATTCTCTTAGCCAGGTTTTCAGGCTGACTTGAGAACTGCATTCTACCACATCTCAAAAACTTTCCGAGCTAACACTGAGCCATTTTACTCTTCCCATTCTTCTCCAGCAACAGCAGTAAGTTCACTTTCTACTCTCATCACCATCTTTTGGAGTTGTGGTTTGCTGCTGCTGTCCTTCCCTGATGACCACATAAACTGAATAACCTGCACAATTTGGAGTGATGCCTCTGCTCTGGCCTCAGAGCTGGTCCAGGAGTGGGGAGGTGACAGGTATGCTGTGCTATGCTGTGCCTCTCTCAATGCACACATTAAGCCAGTTTTTCATCTAACCTCTGTCTGTGGCAGGAAGGAAACTGGATGAGTGTCCAGCTGGAATTCTCCTTGGATTTTGTCTTTGTGTTTTTAAACAAAATCTAGGGAAGCAGCGAAGAGGTGTGCATCATTGCTTGGTTTAATTTGGGCTTTCATTGTTGTTCAGAAATACCATTTTTCTCTCTTCCAAGGCAACATCCTGTTTTGCAGCCTAGATGTGCTCCTACTCACCACATCAATACCAGTGAGTTTATCTTTCCATTTTCACCCAAGTTGCTTAGTAACAGAAGATGAGGGGAAAGCATGTCCAGACTGCATTGCCATGTCTTCTCTTCAGGTTCATTGGAAAAGATGGACTAAGGGACCACCAATGTGAAAATGCTGTTCACATTTGAATCAATGGATCCATCTGATATTCCTCAAGGAGCTTTTAGAAGAGTATTTTTGTCATATTTCTTTTCAACACATATTTTTATGTGTATGCCCTTTGACTATGCTGCATCTAAGAAACTATAAAGCATTCTCTTGTTTTATTTTCTTCACAAGGCACTCTGACTGCTTTGGTAAACACACAGAATGAGAGTTTCTGTATTTTGGGCAGATACACTTTGAATCATTTTAAAGCATCATTTTGAGAGTGAACTTAAAGTCCATTAAAAGGACAGGCAATCTCAAGACTTCTTAATAGTGTGAAGCTGAGCTTAATAAAGATACAGTCTCATGGATGAATTCCTCCACTGCTATGATCCTGAGAATGATCTCCACTCCCACAGTGACTGTATTACATCATTCTAAAGCAGTTCTGCATTAAGGAACTGTGTAAGTGGGATTTTCAAGTCTTCAACTCTGGTCTAACTCTACGGTTCCTGAGCAAACAGCAAAAACACAGTGCTCCCAAAATCTACAACAAGATTTTTACTTATGTTTCAATAAATTTTCCTATTTAAAAAAAACCCCAAACTAACCAAACCCACACACAAAAAAATCTCAAACAAAACCCAGCATATAAGTCATGTAGAAAGGTCAAGAGAAGTCATTCCTGATCATCAATCTCCAGACCTCATTTAGGATACAGTCAGCTCAGAATTCATCAGCAATCAAAGATGAATTTTATGCCCATGTCATTCCCTTTGATCTTGCAATAAGGAAAGAATTTCTTCTCTAATTTCTATCTTTACATAAATTTATTCCCTACAGAAACAATTCTTTTTCTAGAATTCTGGCTCACTGCATCCAAAGCCAACAGCAGCAGCCATCACAGCCACAAACCTATGCAAGAGCTGCTTCCTTTTAATCCTGTTATGTCCAGGGAAAAGAGGGAATAAAGCACAGGAATGTTGTGCTGGTTTTGACTGTAATAAAGCTAATTTCTTCAGAGCAGCCATTATGGGGCTGTGCTTTGGGTTTGTGCTGGGAGGCGTTGATAGTTCTGGGATATTTTTGCTGTCCCTGAGCAAAACTCATACAGAGCCAAGGCCTTTCCTGCTCCTCACCCCACAGTGAGCACGCTGGGGGTGCCCAGGGGCTGGGGGGGACACTGCCAGCATAGCTGGCCCCCAGTGACATCTCAGACCATGTGGCCTCGTGGCCAGCACATAAAGCTGGGGAAGGAGAAGGAAGAGGGGAATGGTTTGGAATGAAGGTGTCGTCATTCACCAAGTCACTGCTGTACAGGATGGAGCCCTGCTATCCAGATCTGCACCTCAGGTAAAGGGGCTGCAGGTGAAGCAGCTGGAGGTTAAGGAGCTGTGGGTAAAGGAGCTGCAGGTGAAGGAGCTGCAGGTAAAGCACTGAAGGTGAAGGAGTTGCAGGTGAAGGATCTGCAGGGGAAGCAGCTGGAGGTAAAGCAGCTGCAGGTAAAGGAGCTGCAGGAATGGCACTGCAGGTAAAGCACTGAAGGTAAAGGAGCTGCAGGTAAAGCAGCTGGAGGTAAAGCACTGCAGGTGGAGGAGCTGCAATCTGGAGGTCCTGGTGTGGGTGCAGGTGTGGCAGTAAATGGTTCAGCCCACACTGGGAGTTACAGGCTGGGGTTGCTCTCTAATACTGCTGTGTGAACAACCCCTGCTGGTTCTTCCTGATCCTTAGCTTATCATGGGAAGCTTCTCCTGCTTACACAGATGAAAGGGGGTGATGGGAATAAATACTGAATATATGCTTGAATGTATGAGATATGTACCTGCTACAAACACAGCTTTTCATTTATCCATTAACAGTGAATAATATGCAGTACTTTCAGAAGATGAGCACTGGGTTCAGTCTTGGATATATTTTTGTTTTGAAAAGCTGAAATATGTCTGTATATCATTACAGAATACTCGAGGTCTGTGTGAGACTACCTCTTGATCATTAGTTTGTTCTTTATTTCTGCATTTGAATCTTAAGAGAAAATGTGTTCCTGCTCCACAGCACTACTTATTCAACGTCCTCAAATCCCCAAGGCAAAGAGTTTGGTTAGACACAAGCTGGCAGAGTACAGATCATAATTATACTGAAAGGGAACCTTTTTAAAATTCAAGATTAAAAAAAAAAAAAAAAAGGTGATTTGAAATACACGGTTTGACTAAGAACTTAAAAATGGATGGTCAGGATCCTACAGGAATATCTTTAAATACTTAAGGGGGCATTATGCAAACCCTTGAATTATGCATTTATCATTGCTCCCAACCTCAGTATTGTAGCAAAAAATAAGTATGATAACAAATTACTCCTATAAATCTTACAAAACTGTTGATAATTCTGTTGCATGTTTACCTCTGGACTTTTCTAAAATTCTGTAGAAGCTATGTTGCAGAGTGATAATTGTTTTATCTGTACTGAGAATACGGGACTGGTTGTATCTGATAAATACGTCCAAATTTGGCCCTGTGAAGAATTTTTCTGGTTTACCACTGAAACTTAGTCATACCTAAAAATCAAACACCCTTCAGTGCACAGTGTCACTACAGACAGAACAGGAACAGAACATACTGAAAAGAGGTGAAAATAAAAGGAACAAAGATATTAATGTAATACAAAAATAGCCTCAGCCTGTACTTTCTTCTTCACCAAAAAGTCTCAAAGATTCTGAAATGTCTAAACAGCCACCTTAAGAACAGAAACATCTGCCCAAGTGAAGGCAGTATTGTGGCCCAAGCTGTGAGAGGAGCAGCTCCTGCTCTGGAGGCAGCTCTGCCTCTTCCTCCTCTGCCATCAGCACCCAAGCTCTCATCCCCTCTGCTGCAGGTTCCTTGACACATCCACAAGAGTAATAAAAAGAGCTAGACCATGTCCCAAAGGAATGGAATGAAAGAGAAAGAAATAAAATTCTTTTGCAAATACTTTCAGCTTTTCTGTGTTTTTCTCCCAGTCTTCTCGTTTTCAACAAGGGAGGTTCCCTTCTTGGTTTGTGTGCTTTGTAAATAGCAGTAGCTATTATTTATTCAACATATTTGCCTTTTGTAACGTTGGCTTTAATTTTTAAAATTCACACTGATATTCTTCTTCAACAGCATTGTGTGCAGGGGCATAGCTGTTTGTATTTATTCAATAGCATGTTGCTAATTAAATATGTGTTTCATTAAACTTGTTTTAAAAAAAACAAACCAGGAGAAGTTGAGAAGAATGAGCACACTGAAGTACAACACCCCTAGGCTCTGAAAAAGCTTCCACAGATGAGTTGTTAAGAGTAATGTGGGCAGCAGGAGTGTCAAAAGCATCTAATGTTTTCTGCACAGTACCGAGTTTAAACAAAATGCGTGCACTAAAGGTAGCAGGTAAAGTTGACATGTATCTGTCTGCTTAGAATATTCATGGCTGGAATCAAAGCACTTCAGTTACTTTTCCTCTAGCTGCTCCCCTGGCTGGCTTTTTGCCACATGCATTATTTTCTTAGAAGATTCCTTTGCAGAGATGTACAGAGATACCTCATGCATAAATGAGCAGGAAGCAATCGCCCGCTTTGCCTGGTGAATGCTTAAGGAACTGCTGCTCTCTTCAAGGCCCAAAACCCAAGGCCCTGCCCAGCTTTTTAAATGCTCCTGGATCTTCGGTGCTGCCCTGTGCCATCCTGTGAAACTCTGGTCTGGTACCTTTGATGCAGGGATATGCTCCCTACCTGGGATTTGTTCCCTGCCCTGGGATATTTTCCCTACCTGGGATGTTGTTGGGAAAGGTGAAAGTTTGACAGGAAAGTTTCACGGGTATGTAGGTTTAACAGAAGGCTCTCTGAATGTGGAACCTGAAAGTGGAATAGAGATGGAAACAAGCTCTGACAGAGAAGAAGAAAAGATGTTTAAGTTAGGAATTGCTGAGCCAGTAGTTACTGGGCAGCTAAGGAAGCAAAGGTTAGGTCAAGCTGGATGAAGGTTTTATGGCTAGACAAAGGATATATTGACCACAAACCAAAACCATGTTTTTACCAATTAAGAAGAATTTTCCACTGTGAGAAAACAGAAAAACAACTTTAAGCTTAAGCTGTAACATACTAACTCATGTGGTTGGATAATAGTGACCATAATATGGTAATGATAATAGTTATGATAGGCCACAGAGGTATTGGTAAAGGTATTGTGTAAGATGCTGGTTGGTTGTTATGTATCAAGATGCTCAGCAAAGAAAACTATACAATGCATTGTAAGCAGAACCCAGGTGGCTTCAGGCTTGCCTGTCGCTGTGGCTGGCAGCTTTAAGGCTTGGCTCTGTCACCCATGGCCCAGGACTGCTGTAACATCATCTGTGCAATAAACAGCATTTTCTGAAGAGCTGCCTGTTGCCCCACATCTCTCGTCAGGCTCCTGCAGGATGCGTTCCCCGGCAGGGAGCCCTGCCTGCGCAGCACCCACGGCCCCCCTGCCCCTCCCAGGGCAGCCCAGGCAGCCTCTGGGATGGGCACCGGTGCCAACCCAAGGCATGAACCTGCCAGGGGCTTCTGCCAGCTCCTGCACATCTGCTGGATGAGGTTTTCCAGAGCGATTCTGCCGAGCTGCGCCTTGCCAGGCGATGCCCGGTGCTGCCCTCCGCCGCTGGGCAGGGCAGCCCGGCAGGTCAAGGGGAATTTGCGCCTCAGAAACGGAGCGAAAGCTCTGCTGCCAACACTGCCACGCCAGCCTGGGAGGAGCTCAGGCCAGAAAGGGGGAACTCCTAAAGACAAGGTGTTCTGTGGGTGTCTGATCACGGGAATGGGATGGGTGGGATCATATCCCAGGTAGGGAACAAATCCCAGGTAGGGAACAAATCCCAGGCAGGGAACATGCCCTCAGATAGTAAGGGACAGCTACAAAAAGGCTCCTTTTTTTATCCCCTGGGACACAGACAGGGAAAACCAACCTGTGACTGGCACAGAGAGAATCACATCTGGCTGGAACACAGGAGTTATGGCACAAACTCAGGGTGCCAGAGATTTGCAGGAACATTACAGCAATCTGTAGGTCTTGCACATAAAATGAAAGGAGATTCCAGGGGAAGTCACCAGTTTATGCAAAACAAAAGGGTAGGCAGATGAGAAATTTTTTTCTGAAGGAATATTAATTATTCATTTGCCGTGACTACTCAGGGGCAGATTTGATGATAGTGGGCACAGAGGGAACGACCTGGGTGCCAGATGAAGTGAAATTGTACTAGCTATAAAAATGTGCTTGTTAGAAGGAATAATGACAGCTTCAAGAAAACAGAAATAAAAAGTAAGTTTTAATAAAAGGTGTAGGGCGTGAAGTGAATCTCTTACAAAGGATTTCAAGAAGACACTTTTAACAGTCTCAGTATATGTGAAGAAGGAACTTGCAAGGATACTGTACATGATAATATGTACCAGAGAGCAAGGAATGATTAACAGAAGAAAGATCAAGAGTGTGCAGAACAGACAGAGTGAGGAATGGCACAGAACAAAAGGTTTAGAGATAAACTGCTATGGAGCAGATGCAGAACACAAAGTGCAAGAATGACACTCAGCTCCACTGTCACAGCTGCACTAGCAGATGGAAAAATACAAATAAGATATAAAACAATGCTTCAAGATCCATAAGGTGTCTGTTCCATGGTTACAATGGTCCTAAATGCACTGGTTTACTTTTCAAAAAGAATCAGTATTTAATCTCTAAGTATTTAAATACAATATGTTCTGTGAACAAACAAGTGCTTCTCACACATGAATTTACTCTGTTCAGCCATTTACTTCTGACTTGCCCTCAAGGATTTAGACAACAGGAGGATCCAAAAGAAATACTGTGTGATAAAAGTTACAGATGATCACACAAACAAGGGATGGCCTGGTCTTTATCTGTAGCAAACTGATCTCTGCATGCAGCAGTTGGCTGAGACAAAAAAAAACAATGAAATTGAATTCAGATTTAGGCACATTTAACAACATATGGAGTGTTTTCATTCAACTGGAAGATTAAATTTTTATTATTTTTTCATCAAACTTTAACTATCATCTGGAAGAAGTTTTCATTATTTCCTTAGGATATTTAATTCTTTTACAGTAAAATATTAATGTTCAATCATGTATATTTTCCTTCTGTTCCTTATTCTCTCCAGTTTGTGTCCATTTAAATGTTAAAACAACAAAATTAAAAAATTTCTTCCTCAGTGTTCGAAGACCATTTCCATTATGAAATAAAATTTATTTACCACTACATCTTTATTATACATGAAAAGACTGAAACAACAACCTTTCTCAAAGACTGTATAATTTACTGCAAACAGGAGAAACCCAAAAGGGGCTATTTGATAATGGAGAACAGTTTAAGTGACACTATTTGGGCTATTGATCAGGGAAAGGTAAAAGACTGCTTAAGACTTGCTGTAAAACCCTGAAGTCAATTGAGTGTTTTTACCGATTTCTGTGGACCTGATTTCCTAGGCAGGATTTCTGGCAGAACTTAATGAAAACCGAGAAGTTACTCAGTAGACAAGAAAGAAAGATTGCTCCAGATATGAACTAATTATCTCAGGGAACCGCCAAGATAAGGAAATAAAGGTCATATTAGGAAGAGGGATGAATAGATCAAGTGAAATAGCACAACAAAAGGTTGTAAGAATGAGAAGACAATTTCCAGTGATGAACAGCTCTGAGGGCTCTATGGAAGGAGCAGGAACAAAAGGACTGAACTGGAAGTAAGACAATGTCTGCACATCTGCAGGGGTAGCAAAGGAGATGAGACTGGAGGAGCATAATTAATACGGAGATTGCAGGGTAAGATAAGAACAGAGCAGAGCACAAGAAAACAAGCTATTCTAAGTGTCAGTGTTAACATATTTACAAGACAGACGGTCAAGAGTGACTGGATCAACACTGTGGAGATAAAGGTAGAGGAAGTGGATGATAGGATCAGCTGTTAAGATGGCAGCATTCAGATACTGACAAAATAGCAACCACAATTTCAAAGTGAAGGTTCAAGAAGTTGCATGACAGGACAGGAAAAGAATTGATTATTTAGGATTTTTCTGGGTATGAGTATTGAGTGTGTCAGTCATGCATGTCAGAGGAGTCAGGAGAGGGCCAGAGGCCCTCTGAAATTACAGAGTAATTTCACCATAAACACCAGGAATTATTTGTCTCTCATTACCATCCTAGCACAAGACCCCCTACAAACCATGAGGGTTTACCAACTGAGAGCTGAACTGTCTGCTTAAGAAACTGAAAAAATGGTTTCTTAGGGTATTTTTGAGTTTTATTTGGCTGTGCTAGAGACAGCCTTAACACTGAGAGGAGTGTTAATTCATGCATGAAGTTACTGCTCATAGGACCTGCTGATAGGACCTGTCCAGCACTCAATCTAAATTAATATTCAGCAGTTCTTATATGACTATGGATGGACAGTTTGGGGAACTTGCTCAGCTACTGATACAAACAGCTAAAATCAAACAAAGCCACTTCCAGCACTGTCTAGAATGTGCCAATGAGCATTTGGATATAAAATCAATACCTGAAGCTTAGAACCACAGAGATGCTGGCACATACTCACCCTGAAACCACACACAAGCTCACAGACACTTCACTCATCTGACTACACTAACCTACTCCTAATGTGAATGTTAAAACAATAAAATTATTTGAATGCTACCTGTGAATATCACACGTTTATAACTTCATCACAGTTTTGATCTAAAATCTCTCTCTCTCCTTAGTGCTATATATATTAAATAAAAAAAAAAAAAAAAAAATCCAACCCCAACACATCATTTGTTTTCAATCCCTGCTAGTAAAGATAATGTTATTCCACTTACTATAATGAAGTTAAGTGCTTCAAAAAGTCCTTCATGTGGCAGCATCATCTGTGTCCTAAGCTGAAGTATCCATATCTACCACTTCAAAAAGCATTCTCCTTGCTATGGATAACCATTGAAAAACACCCTGGGCTAAAGACCCCTTCTCATTTCGTGCAAAACTGTTCACCACCCATCTAAACTCACAAAAACCTATCTAATGTTTGAATACAAAGGAAAATGACAACTGCACTAACATGATTTCAGTGCATGTAGTGTTCATAAAGAAATGACAATTTCAAGCTGTCACGCTGCTGAAGAATTCTAAAATTGCTGTTGATGCACCATGTAACCAGAGAACAGGTGCTAGAAATGATTGGAGAGCAGTTGATATTAAATAGAGACCTTTGAAAAAGAAAGGCACATTCTGCCAGGGAAACTTGGAGAGGTTCAGCTGATAACTCATATTTATGAATGCTGGCAAGCAATGGCAAAAGAACAGGAGGTAGAAAGAGAAAAAAAATTCTTGGATGAACACAGTGATATCACAGCAGAAAAGCAGACTCTTTCTCCACTGAGACATTATTGCCATACACTGTGCAGGACAGTCAAACCTTTAATAATCACAATGACACAGCACGAAAAAGGCTTCGCACTTGAAAAGAAAAATCAGCAGCTGCAGTTAATGAAAATCCTATTTTCCTAACATTATCAGTATCTGAAGGGCAATCTAGGTGCTTTGGGACACCCCACAGCCATTATCTCACAGAAGGTTAAACGGAGTTACCAACTCTTCAGCAACTTCTCTCTTTTTACTAAACTCAACAGCTGAAGGGATTCAGCTACAGATCCAAAACAAAGATAGCCAAAGGTGTGTAGAAAGCCGCTTCAGCCAGTGTGGAAAACAGTGGGGAGCATTTGGCAGGTTTTAATCTGGAACTAAGACAGTCCCTTCCAAAGAACCCAGACAGTTCAAGGCCCCTTTTGTACCTCTCAGTCTCTGGAGCTTCTGCTGATTGTTTGACCAGGCTGCCTTTTTCCCAGAGCTACTGCAATACTGGGGCTGGGGCTGAGAGGGATCCGTGGGGCAGGAAGAGAGAAAAGGAAATAAAAACCATGTAAGCTCATTCAGCTGTCAGAACTTCAATGGCTGATACAAAACTCTTCTCCATCCTGTCACCTCTTCCTACAAACACCTCTGAGATGCTCAGGAGCCTGGAGTGTTCATCCTGCAGTTGCTGACCTCCCTGAGCATTGTTCAGAGTTCTCAAACACAGCACATGTGCTTCAGGGACCACATTTGGGCCACTTTGATGTGTGTGTCTGCATTAGTCAAACAGGACAGAGAAACAGCTACAAGGAAAACCAAAGATGATTCTTCCTGTTCTTCCCTCTCCTCCTGCGTCAGCCTCAAAGTCCCTCAAACTCTCAGGCTGCAGGTGCCACAGTTAGCACCCAGTCACTGATTTTTGTGGACACAGGGATCTGAAAAAGGCAAAACCAAACTCACCAAACGTCTAGCACACACAGCCAGGGCCAGATAGTGCTCTACAACTCATGGATGGTTATAAATTCCACCTTGACCCCTGGTCATCTGCAGTGTTTAATTCCTGTAGTTATCCTAGGCTGGACATGGCTGTAAAAAACCCTCCTTTCTGAAATCCCGACAATGATTGTCTTTCATGACCATTTGTTTCAGCTAATTCCAGATTTTGACTATTGCCTAAACAAGCCATTTTCTAATATAAAATTGCTCACCTTTATTTTAATGAATGACTCCTTGATTCTGTACTGTGTGATGGCAGCAGGAAGGGAATGATCAGATGCTGTGGCAGTGGAAATGCTGATAAGATCTTATCAATTTGGTATTTCTGACATAGCCTTTAAATAAACCTAGATTTATGTAACGTCTATTCTTCTATCTTTTTGTAAATGCAAATAAAACATCAGCACTGGGGAAACAGAAGTAGGTTGACAAATAAACCCTTGGGAAAGCCAGGTTCTATCAGCTTTTCCTCTGTGCCTGAATATTCCCCCTTTCGAACAGCCACAGTGGACAGCATTTTCCCAAGCCTAAAACACACAGGTTTGAATTCAGGAATAGTTGAGGAGAATGTAGAGAAGCTTCCAGTGAGATCTAGTTCACAAAACATTTTCAGAGCTTAACCCATTTAAAGTTCCTGTAAACTCGAAGCCTCTGCATTTGAACCCGTCATAAATAAGAACAAATCCATTGGGTATCCCTTGCTATCTTTGAAATTCCATTCTAGGTTAGCAGAAAAGAAGATGTGGTTGAGGTTTTAGGAGGGTAAAGAATAAAAACCTCAAGATCACACATGAAGTGCCTGACGAGAACATTATCAGTGACTTGTAGTTGATGTGACACACATAGGCGATGAAAGTCTTGCATCCAACAGCCAAATTCTGGCTTTTTTCCCCAGAAAAGGCTTCTGTTAATTCCTGGGCTGTCAGGCCATGCTCTGGTGTAGTGAGAGGCACATTTCTCCTGGCACCCAGTGATCTGCCCTGAACATCACAAAGTACTGCAACGCAGCAAAGGCAGGAGAGCAAGGGTCTGCTACGATAATCAAACTGGGATGAAGACAAAGCAGGTCCTGAAGAGGCAAACAGAGCACAGGGGAGCACAATGACCTTGCCAGAATCCCCCCCACAGGCCCCACGGACAGAGGTTCCCTGCTAATTACACGGGTATTTTGCTAATGTGCTGAGAGAGATGAGTGCAGAGAGCCCAACCGCCCTGCTGGGCCTGCTTCTCCAATCTTTCAAAGGTCAAAACGAAACTGGAAGTAATCTAAAATGTCCTCCCCCTGCCCCTGCATCCCCTGCGACATTTTGGACCCACGTGCTGGGCTAAGCAGCTTGACACAGAATGTTCTTGGCCATGTCTCCACAGAAGGGAGTACATGGAAAAGCATTTAGCATTGACCTATTTGTGCTCCCATTTTAATCAGCTGGAAATCACAGGCTGGCCAGAAAGGGATGCATCTGAAAGTCCTACCTCTCAACATTAATGGTACAAAATTCAAAAGTGATAACCGATACCAATAACTCCACTGGTGTCCTACAAACGGCTCCGTTCTCCCAACAGAGGTGAAATGTTTGGTTCTCAGACTCCCTAGTGCAGGAGATTGGGCTTGGACAACAGAGGAGAGACACCTGAGGAAGTGCATGGGGGGTTAGAAGAGGTGCAGGGAGCACAAGACAAGTTCTGCCCTCACACTGAGTCAGAGATGCACTCTGGTACCTCAGGGTGTACCCTTTAATACAACTGCTTTGAGATTTTTTAGATAAATCCTGACTTGAGTAGTAGCAAAGGCTTGTTTGCTTAAGTATGACTCTTTCTTTTCAAAGTAAGGCTTTAAACTTTCTTTGCCACAAGCTTCCCCTCACTCTCTTTACACTTTATATGTGGTACAGCACGCAGGTTTAGTTTCCTGCTGAATTCACACTTTTTGTTTGCTTATATGTTTCAACATCTCAATCAATCATGTTGTCAAAACAGTCTTTTTGTATCATCTACCTACCAGCACTTGTCATTAGGGATGTTTAAAGCTCCAGTGCTGTAAAGAGTCTGATTTACGCTCTGACATCTCCCACACTGAGCTTATTATAGTCATGTATAAACTGCCCTTTCACAAGCTTTAATTAGGAAATAACAAATGGTTCGGGAGCATGCTGTTAGGCAGTTTATTCTTTCTAAATTCAGTATTTCCACTGTACTCTGCTGATCACAATGTCGTGCTATGCAACAATCATGTTGATTTCTAAATTTTTACTTTACCATTTAAATCTCTTTGTGACCTTTTCTCTTCTCCTCCATCTCCTCCTCCTCAAACACATTTTACAGTTTTCTGAATTGTTCTAGATGCAATATTTCTGAGCTGAAACAGGAACAAGCTAAAAATAAGCCCTGCACCATCAGAAAACATTTATTTTATTAAAGGCCCACTGGAGAGGTGGCTTTCTTGGTAACACACCATACTCTCTGCATTCTAATACACCACCACAGCCTTACCATTTCACTAGGACTTTAATAAAAACTGAGATGAATTATATTGTTCAGCGGCTTGGAGTCACAAATTCCAGAAAGGGTTATATAGTTCAATTAACTAGTCACCACATTGCCAGAGCTTATTTTATACAGTAAAATTAACGCTGGGGAAATGCATCTGCAGCAGTTGCTGCAGACCACGGTGTTCTATCAAACACAGTCTGGAGAGATAAACACACAGATCCCAAAATAAAAGGGGGAGGAAGTTCTAGAGGCCAAACATGAAAGCAGTATTTCAGATGCATATCTATCCATCTCTTGCTTGCAAAACTTTGTTTTCCATGCCTATAAGTGGAACAGCTTATTTAGAGAAGATGCTGATCTGAACCTCACTGGCACAGCCACTCCTGCACTACCTGTTTATTTCCCAGAAGAATGTGGTTTCGTATTTATGAGGCAAAGCCCCAGCCGAGTCCACCTGCAATCAGTCACTGCTGCTTTGCAGCAAAGACTTCTGAACAGATTCATCACTATAACTGCCTAAAGGTTATTCTATTCCAAAATTGTGTTTTCACTGTGCAGCCCCAATGGCGGCAACAAAAAGTCCAAAAGGGCTCAGGATGTTTCTCTGCCTTGCTTGGCTGGTATTTCCCCCCTGAGAGCTGCTTATTGCTCGGGTAAGTGGTACCCCTCCTTTCCAGCACCAGCTCGGACTACTTCAGGCCACTGTTCCAGTTGTTTGGGTACCAGATTTGGTCCAAATGCCTTTTCTTTATTATCTCACAACCTCCAGTTACTGTATCCTGTGGGAAAAGCTTCTGCACAGCTTGGTGTCCAACTGCACAGGATGGCTGGGCTGTCCCAAGGCCCTCTCTGCCATGGGCACTTTTGGAAGGGATGCTGAAGAAAGCATTAGGAGTTGTGATATTTTGAGCTTAGAATCAACAAAGACCAAAGAATCAGCATACACACACTCATGGAGATTTCAGCATCAAGGAGCACAAAGGGCAATGACGAATATTTGTGTTTCCATGGTGTCTTTTATAGAAATATTCATACCAGGGTCAACAGCAAAGGCACTGCACTGATAACTCATCCCTGGACAGGCTCCAGGCTGCACAAGGCTCTGTTCCAGTGGAAGGTGTCCCTGCCCACAGCAGGATGAGATGAATCCCTCCAGGGTGAATTATCCTACAGCAAAACAAGGCCTCTTTCAGGTCCCTTCCAACCCAAACAATTCCATGATTTGCTTCACTTGCTCAGATAAACACACAAACAGCAACTTGCTTTGTCAATGCCTGGCAATGTGGAATATTGCCCTGCTTGGGAGCTGATCTATTTTCCTCCATGCAAACAAGACTTAAGGGCTGCTCAGAAAGCCTGGCTCTGTAACAGGCATTTTGAGAGGGTTTTTTTCTGTGATTTTCAGAGAATAAAAACATAGATATACAGAAATACTACTCCAATACTTCATTAAACCCAGCACACAGCACTTGATAATGCACAAATATGGATTTATTTGACACATGAAGATAGATGCATCATTATAAAAGGGGTGCACTGGAGTGCACTGGTGATCAAACTAAGCTCAACCTGTTGAAAATTGTATTTCCACTTTATTAGCTCCAATCACTCATCAACTTGCAGAGAAATTCTTGCTCAAACAACATCTTTCTCAAAGGATTCTTTGGGGAACAGAACACATAGCTTGTTTTAAAAACTGATATATTTTGTTTTAATAAAATGTTTGGCTTTGAGGAGACAGACTGATACACTCTGTCAAAATGTGTTATATCCCCAGATAACTGCATAACACCAGAGTATTATCTGACATGTTTTTGAAGTCTATTTTTACTTATTTTTATCTATTATTTTATTTATGTTTGGCGATAGGCTTTTTTTTTATTTATTCACGTTTGTTACTTTCAAAGTTTAGTCCTGGCATTTCATCTGTGGGTTCTGTGTACTTTTGGCGTGCTCAGAGGAAGACTGCTGGGACTGGGATGATCAAAATCTGTCCTACCTGATGCATCCCAAAGGATACGGATCTGAAATGGAATTAGGCTGAGACAGGGCCAAGTTCAGCTGTGTGCTCAATGAATTCCAAAGCAGGGGAAGTCTCTGCTTTCCAGGAATGTGTTTACATTGCAGAAATGAAGAACTAAATCCCAGTTCTTCTAGGTCTGACTCAAACTCTCATTTAGTGATAGGGCCTGCTATAAACCCGGACCCTGCCTATGTCATTTTGTGATACAAGGTGTAATACTACATAAAATAAATGTGAGTGAATACCTCAGGGGTGAACTATCCTATATCGAAACAAGGAAGTGAAACTATATGTAAATTATTTGTGTCCAAAGTTCCAAGGAATGAAAAGGATAGAATTTTAAAATTCCATTAAATAACTGATTAGTAGACACTCTTTATAATCTTGCTGCTCTGCTGAATGTTTTTGCCAGATTGAGTTTCCCAAGGCAAAAATACAGTTCTAGTTTATAAATAATTTCCTGAATCCACAGAAACACCTCTACAGAACTTACTGGCAATAAATAGTCTCACAGAAATCAGAAATATCCATCCTTTCTACCAAAGGGGTTTTTTCCTCGACTCTGTTTTTGCAGACAGACTCTGTGTGTGACCATCTCCTGAGTATTTGCTCACCCCTCCTTGCAGCACTTAACACTTTTTTAGCAGTGAGAATTATATTCCTGCAGCAAAATACCTCTCCATGTCCAGCAGGTAAAATTTGGTGTCATTTGGAAGGATCCATCTGGATCAATTTAAGCAGCCACAAATGGCCAAATCCTGAAGGTTGAGACTATTATATGAAATCCAAGGCAAACATAAAAAAACTCAGAGAGGACTCAGAGTGTTCAGATATACCTTAGTGAGATACACAATTTAACCCAAACAGTATCACTTATAAACTTTTATATCATTCTCTGTAAGGTTATTCCAGCAATTTGCATGGAGAAATCCCTTTTTTTAATGTGTAAACAAGCAGAATAATTGAAGAAAATTTTCCCTTCTGTTTCATTCTCATGCCCATCTGCTTCTTCACTTCCAGAATCCATCCTCGATTCCTTAAAGCCCCTTTGTCACAGGTGAACAATGCTGGTATTTCTGCAGTGTGTTACAGGGATGGCACACCTTCCCAGTGAATGGCTGCAGAGCTGAGCAGGCCTAAATTAAGTTTCTGTGTGCTGCGAAGGTCCCTGGGTTGCACAGCAGCTGCACCTCTGCTCCTCCCCGAGGGACGGCAGAGGCTCTGGGAACACAATACACCGTGGATGGAATGCCTGCACAAAATAGTTCAGGTATTTGTACTAATATTCACTACAGGAGATGCAGAGTTCAGTGTGAAATTCATCTGAAAAAGTTGCTTTTCAAAGAGAAGAACTGTCTGCCTTTTAGCGTGCGTAAGGCAGAGAACAGATGCGCAAACCCATTCCCTCGGCAGGTGCTTTTAATGCTGTCAAAAATTCCTTCCAGGAATTCAATTCTCCGAAGGGCAGTAAAAGCACAGAGAGGCCTAGAACCCAAGAGAGAACCAAAAGATGGTTAAGTCTCTGAAAACACTGAAAATTTAATGGATTCCAATAAAGAGGGGGAAAGAAGCCGGGATATTATTTTGCCATGCCCTTTGTTTTCCTCCCTCATTTTTCCATTCTGCTCTGCAGTCTCAAGCAGGAGTGTGGATATGCCTAATTAGAGCTGGAAGCTTTCATAGGGGAGGAAGAGGTGAGCCAAATGATGCCACAGAGCTTCAAATCTGAAAGGCTAAAGACCCCACGAAGTCATAGCTGGGGACGTGTGCTGTGGCTCTGCTGAGGGATGGCAGCTCACAGGCTGTGAGTGAGGAGCAGCCACGGAGCAGTGACAAGAAGCTCAAGTTAACAAGACCTGCTGGGAGGAATTTGCTGCAAGCAAAAAGGTAGACAGGTCCTTCTTTCTGGTTCCAGTATGTTCTGTGCTGACTTTAAGAGCTTTCTCCCCACCAAAAAAAAGCACAAGGAATCTTGATGGGCAGTGTGAGGAAATCATGAGGAAGTTAAATAGCAGCAGAAAGGCTGATGCCTGCAAGGACCAGAGCCAAAATCCCACAGGACTGGCAAACAGGCAGTGGGAATCAGAGGAAGGCACTGCAATGCCAGGATGCTGAGAATAGAATGGATTACAGAGCCCATCATCTTTGATAAATAGCCCCCTTGAAGTAAAGTTCCAATACCTCATTGGATAAAGCACTGGTTGCTCTTCAGCTGAACAAACAGGTCAAACATGTCCAGGCAAATATCTGTTCTGCAGCATTAAAGAGAGGGCTGTGACTCTGCTGCTGCTCTCTGTCAGTTTGGGTTTGGATCCTCTTTGTCTCCTGCTGTGCTCGTGGGGATTGAAGCAGGGCAAAGCTGGGAGGGCCACGGAGCTGCCCCTGGGGAGCATGTGGGTGCCTCCTTCCAAAGTGGGCTCTGGACAGGAGGCATTCCTGATTGCAGTGTACACCCTGAGCGAGGAGAACAGGCCTGACATCACTAATCAGCCAAATACATTCACTCATCAAATAATCTAAACCCAGAGAAGAGCTCACCACTGTTGTGAGTTAGGACTTGCAATCTATTTGTCCTGCCAGAATGACACATTTCTAAAGCTCTTACACCTAACTGAACTCTGCTGTTTTTTTCAAGGGCTTTCTATGATACTCCAGCTGCAGCAGATAAGATTTATAAAAGCACACAATATTTTATGCCATACCTTTCATCCTGAGATATTTCAAAATCTGAAATTAAAATATAATTTGGACAAAAATAATTTACTACAGCTCTGTAGTGTGGCCCTACTCAGTGGTGGGATGAAAACTGTTTCAAAGACCACAGCACACCAGGTTTGCAAAAAAAAAAAAGAAAAATCTTGAAGTGACTGTAAACCTAAATGCAGATTAATATCAACAGCAAATCATTTGGGTATTTCTTTCAGGATTGACTAAGGAAGTCTGAAATAATTTCTCACAGGCTGCTAAATGCCAGGTAGCAGGGGGTCTTTTGCTTATTTGTTTGTCTTCTATATCAAGAAAGACATTTGCCTACCTGAGCTAGACCTGGAACTGTCAGCTGCTCCTCAGTTCCTGCACTGAGGTGTCCACATCCTGAGAAGTATTTGAAATTAATATTTGAAACCATCTGGTCAAGAAAAATAAACAGAAGCTTGAAAAATAGATGACTGGTAGGAGACAGAGGCATAATTATTTCAATTTAAGCATCCACACAGCGGCAGTGCTAAGGCAGGACCAGGGGGACCAAGAATTTAATTTCCCTGCTCCAAACTTTCTGCCACTCTGGAAGAGTAACTGTGACTGCTGCTGTCTGAAAACGCTTTCAGCAAAAGCCTTAACATTCCAATGGGCCCGCAAATCTCATTCCTACATGGTTTTAAAGTTGTTTAGTTCTGAATCAGCAGTCTAAAAGTGTGTTTAAACACTGCAGGTAACCATTTCCCATGGAACAAATAGGGAGGAAATCAGGTTATGGCGAGGGCACCCAGCAGGACTCTCCCACTGTCTGTTCAGTGTCAATGTAAACTGATTCCTTTAAGAAAGACACTGGGGGAGAAGGGAACATATTGTGGGAAACATGTTCTGCATGCGAGAAAGAGCCAGGAGATGGAATGCTGGATACTATGAGATAATTATGCACAGGGAAGAAAAGAAGAATCAGACAGGGTAGCAGCAGAATAACGATATTTCAGGAGATGGGANAAGTAGGCACAAATCTGAGCTTTGGGCAGCCCAAAACCTCTCTGTTTGTGACCTTCACCCTAGGGGGGCTGTAAGGAACAAAGTCTCCCTGGATACAATCTCATAACACAGCACCTCACACCCCACAAAAATCTGAGAGCAATCAAAGGAGCTCGAGATGGAAATGGGGTTCACTGACACAATATCAAGATATTTAGATGGGTTTCCACTAGTTCTAACAAGCAGAACATAACACATTTAATCAAAAGAGTCAATTACTTTAGTGATTAATGTCAGATAATAATACATTAGGTAGGAATTTTTGTTATTCTGTGGTTTTGTACTATGGAATCACTAAAGGGCCTACAAAAGTGATGCACAGTCAACAGAAATGGCCAGCCAGAAATTGAACTTGATTCTTCTCTATTTTCAAATCCACTTGATTATTGGGGATTTGAAATTTCAACTCTCCATGAATTTCTTTTTTAGTAGAGATAATGCAATTAGAGAAGAAAGAGAGGCTGAGAATATCTATTGGGAAAATAGATCAGTGAAACAATGGTATTTGCAAACAAAAAAGCATATACATACACATGTATATATAAATATACATATATATATTTATGCACACACATACACATGTATATACACATATATATGTATATACCTGGGTTGGGTGAGGACTGAGTATCCCTTTTCCTTTCCTGCATATTCAGAAGGAAACAAAAGAAAAAAAAAANGGGAAAAAAAAAAAAAAAAAGAAAAAAAAAAAGAAAAACCTTTTAAGTGACTCATTCTTGAAACAAACATAAGGCTTCCATGAGCAGTAAAAGTCTAGTCAAAGAAGACCTTGAACCTTAAAATAGATGACCTCCTCCTGTTTTAAATAATCAGTAAGCCTATGACAAGGTCTGAGATTTTGTTTATCTTAATTCTGAATCTGCTGCTTCCATTCTAAAACCTTTATAAACAGAGCACCAGCACAAAGCCAAGCAGTGGTTCCAGCACTATCTATAACATGTCGCCTATCAAGAAAATAAACCCTAAATTTATTATATGACAGAGAATCAGTCATGATTTTGCTTGGTTTAAGCTTTTGCTTCAGGAAAAAGTCAAAGGAACATGGCACAAGCCATCACTAAACAAGACTCTGAGATTCTTCCCCCCAGTTCACAAATTCAAATTATCTAAAGAGCATGAAGGCAAGGTAAAACAAAATCAAAAGAGAACACTGTGGATGGCCAGCAAGAAATGGCAGCTGCCCAAATCCCATCTTAACTGCAGGTCCCCATCACATCACCCAAATAAATAACAGAAATTTGATTCTATGAGTACAGATTGTGAGAGGGAAGGGGTGACTCCAGCAGGAGCAAGGAGCCTTCAAGGAACACAAACCACAGAGCACAAATCACAGATTTCAAAACTGGAAAGGTCTCAGGATTAATGAAGTGAGAGCAAACAGGAGCTCTCTGCATTGCTGAAAAAGTAGTCAACAAAATCAGGGAGCAAATGAAACACTCCAGAATGGTTGGTAATTACCATGGCTTACAAATCCGAAGTGTGATACTCAATCACAAAAAGCAGCAGCAGAAGAAGCCCAGATATTGTAATTGCAGGAAGTGATAATCATGTGTATAATAAAGTAACAAAGAAAATTGTGGTAACCAGGAGATCAGAAAGGATTCTGCAAGGGATAATACAAAAGAGGGAGTAATACAGAATAATTTCAGAGAGGAGACCAAAATGAGGAAGCAGGGGAGAAAGAATGGTGAGGGAGTAGGAGGGATTTTATAACATGCTGGATAGAGTTGGTTTTTATTTTATTTTAAAGACCAAGCTAATTAGACACTGAATAGTCATCCAGAACAAAGGTTAAGCATCAGTTGTTAAGACAGAAGAGAGCACTCAAGGTGAACCTATCACAGATTTCAAAGCTGCAGTAAAAAATAAAAAGAAGATGATGAAAGACTGGCTTAAAATTTTAGGGACAGAAATAGAACATGAAGTGACAATTTCTCCTGTGGTTTTGTTATTGTTGGGAACAAGTGGAATGCATACAAATCATCAAGTATATTTTTTGATTCACTTTTAGAAAGAACGTATCGTAGTGCAGTAGGTTACAGTTAATGGAAATATTCTAATTATTGAATATATGTGAAAATAACATCGACACAAGTCAGAAGAGTTTTATCTTGTAAAATGTACTTGGTTTGCTTTTCTGCTTGTCATGACATGATTCCTGGAAATGTGATTGCAACCAAATATTCATGTTAATGCAGACCAAGACATGCATGCCTCAGCTCCAAAGCAGAAAGGGAAATGGATCCTACATGAAAAATAATTACTCTGGGTAGCACTTCATCCCATACATCATAATCCTTTAGTTTGAAATCGCTAATCTTCCAAAACTGAAAAATTTGGACCTTTGTCTGGGTGTGTTAAAGAGTCTTGGTGGAAACTCAGTCCTGCACTAACACCAGAGACAAAACCCAGTTCAAACCTTTCTCTGCTCTCTGTGAGCACCCCAACGACTCACCCGAGGCCCTGCTCAGGCTTTGGGCAGTGTCACTCTGTAAAAGATGCCTTTGTCAACCTCTACAATCACACTGCTCTGCTTTGGGCTCATTCCTGATATCCACAGCAGGGCTCACTGCTTCTTTTTATCTCTTTTGCTCAAATACAACAGCATCCAATGAATTTATACTGTA
>WBMY01010897.1:3770-14883 GCA_013397315.1 Donacobius atricapilla | reverse complement strand
CTTGAATGAGAAGATCTTGCTGCATCTCAGCTGCTCCAGGTTTTGGTATTTGTGCCTCTCATGGATATATGTTGTTTTCTCTGAAATTTACCCCTCTGGCCTCCTGGTTCATCCCATATTTCGACTACTTCAAGGCGCTTGTACTGTTTTTAATTGTTCCAACTTGTGCGTTTCAGCCTGTCTTTGTGTTTTTTATTGTATAAAAATTGCCAATTTCCGGAATAGGTTCTTCATCTACCTGAAAGCAAAAATTGACAGGATGATGCTATGCCTTTTGTTAGGGTCAGTGATTTTCTCCCTGTTGTTTGGAGTTCTTGTCTACAACATTACTGATAAAGCTATCTCTAAAAGCCTCAATTTCACCTGCCTTGGAAATTCTTGGAAAGCAACTGTTATAATAGAGGAACTTTTTTACCCTTTTTTTTTTCTCGTTGGGTTTTTACATTCCATTTTATTCATGGCAGTCATCTTTGCTGCTGTTTTCCTTCTCTTTTCTCTCTGGAGACACAAACGCAAGATGCAGACAAACTCCATTAACAGCCTCAGCATGGATGCTCACATCAAAGCCATGAAATCGATTCTCTCCTTATTCATAATGCACAGCATCAACTTTATGTCTTTGATATTGGCTCTAGTTTATTCAACAAAGCACTACAATCACATCGATTTTCTTGTTTACTTAATTCAACATGCTTATCCAGGTGTTCATTCCCTTATTCTGATTTTCAGCAATCCCAAGCTGGATAAGACACTGCTCAGGATTCTTTCCTGTGTGGAGTGCAAGGTTTGAATGAGGTAGAAACTGTAACAAAAGCTGGAGCTCATGCAAAATACCTTTAGAGAAAACAAGTTCAATTAAATTTCATTGCAACTCTCCAGGCAGTATAGATCATAGAGATGTTCAGCCATATATATTTCAAATTCTTTCTACTAATATTATTATGCGGTAAATAAATTACTATTTGCATCTAATTAAAACAGATCTTGGAGTTAAATTATTGTCAATAGAAAAGTAATTTAGACCTTGTACAGGAGCTGGATGTAAAAGGAAAATAATCATACTGTGAACAAGCCTCAGACATTTTGATTTTCACTGATTGAATTGACTGAATAAAGCAAGAGGTTTGTCTCTATTTTGGTTCACCTCACTTTCTGCTGCGGCTCTGTGCTGTGTGATATATTATGGGCTGGATCACTATCCAGAAGGGGCTGATAGCTCTGTGTGAACATGCTGAGCCCTGTCACTCACCAGAGGTGGTCACTGACGCACAAACAGCGAGGCAGGAACGGCCCCAGGGAGCTCAGGGGGTGCAGAGCCCCCTTCCCAGGCCAGCCCTGCGCGTCCTCTCTGCCCCAGTGCCTGCAAGGACAGGATTCCCTTCTCGGTGTGACTGCTCTCCTGGCCTGCTTGGACTTGGTGATGAGATTGCCTTCTCCCAGTGCCCTCTGGCTCAGGGAAACACCCTGGAACAAGGGCTTTGAGCAAGGTGCAGTGTGGAATGAAGCCACAATTTCACCTAACAATGACTGATGAGCAGATACATGCCCTAGGCCATGCACTGCAACTGAGGGCCTGTGGGGTCTCAGTGGGACAAGGTCAAGGCTCTCCCATGCTGGGAAAAGCCAGTTCCAGGCACTCCAACAGACCCCACACAGGACACTGCTCATCTCATCAGACACTGCTCTGGCTCCTCTGGGAAAAGAGAAGTCTGGAAGTACTGCAGGCCATGGGAGGGAGCCATGCTGGAGCAGGGGAAGAGTGGAGGAGACAACTTTTTATGAACCAACTACAACCCCCATTCCCCATCCTCCTGTGCTGATGAGGAGAGGAGGTGGTGGGGAATCTCAGAATGAGTTAAATTGAGGTTGACATTATTGGGGCGTGAAGATAAAATATTCTAGTTTTTTGCTTGTTCTACATCATTCTGCTCTGTTTTCAATAGGCAATAAATTAAACTGACTTTCCCTATGTCATGTCTGTTTTGTCTGTCAGAATAATTGGTGAGTGATTACCCTGTCTTTATTGTCACTCATGAGCAGGTCCATCCTTTTTGCCACTGCTGTCCTATTCCAGAGTGAGAGTGAAGGAGTGACTGAGTGGGGCTCTGAGAGCTGCCCAAGGTCAACTCCCCATGACAGGGCCTGCAAATGTGACATAGTTTCAGTGAGGAGGAATACATTCAGTGCAGACAGCTCTGTGAGCAGCTGCAGTGTGAGCTGCAGGTTGTGGGGAAGTGCTGGGAGTCCCAAGCATGGTGCCAACCCTTGCACAGCAAAGGGCACGGGGACTTGTGGCACCTGCCAGGTGACTGGACACTTAAGACACTCCCATCATCATGTGCATGGACTGGAAGGACACAAAATCC
Organism: Donacobius atricapilla; assembly: GCA_013397315.1. Taxonomy (NCBI): domain Eukaryota; kingdom Metazoa; phylum Chordata; class Aves; order Passeriformes; family Mimidae; genus Donacobius; species Donacobius atricapilla. The sequence goes on along the minus strand of WBMY01010897.1, from coordinate 12,517 downwards.
CAGGGATCCAATTGTTTGGGTCACCTCCTGGGAGGCACCCAGCTTGAGCTGCTTCTGTGTTACTGTGCCATGATTAAACTCTTATAAAGATCCAGAGGCCTGAGACTCTACTGTGGGAAACCCAGTGCCCAGCTGTTGAGGAAACCTGGTCTGTCTCTGAGTGTGGGGTGTATGTAGGGAGTAGAGTGGGGCACCTGCCCACTGTGAAGGGGCTTTGGTCCCGGCAGTGGCAGTCTCTGGTGGTGGGGTGTGACTGTCAGAGGGCGTCCTGGGTGGTGAGACAGGAAAGTCTCCTTCACACCAGCCTGAACAGAACAGAACCTGGTCCTTTATTTTACCAGCTCAGGCTCAGAGGGTCGTTTCACCTCATGCCCACTGCCAGGAGAGCATTTCCATCTCACCTTCAAAAAGCTTCCTTCCTGCTTCTGAATTGAGAGATGCACCCATTTAGGCCAGAGCAACCTCTCAACCTCTGCAATATCTCTTTTTCCAAAGACCACACATTCTAGCAGGCTGCCTCACCCAATTACCCAGCTCTCCTTAAACAGCAGCTGCCCAGAAACAAGCAAACAAAAAATTAAGGACCCTCTATAACACACCAATCCACCTTCTTTAGCTAAGAAGGATTTGGAGTTGAATTAATATTTCCATAAAAGGTTTATAACACTTGTCCTGAGGAGATTTCATTTTGTTTTCCAGCACTGTATCCTGGAACAATTGTGGCATTCTGGGCACTGAAGTTCAGTTATGGATGGAATGGATTTGCTCAGAAGAACCCAGGCAACTAATAGCCTAACCAGTTAGCATACCAAGGCTAATCATCTGGGATTTCCTATAATAAAGAAGGAAGACTGGAGATGATAGAAGGATTCTGGAGAGGGTAGATGTTCAGCTTAAGCCAAGCTCAGATGGAAGCAATGCAGTCTGTGTGTGATGTCTCTTAGATCCCAATTCAGCTGTGTGTCCCTCCATATGCATAAAATCAGAGGTCTGATCATTTTGAGATGCACAAGGGCATCCAAAAAATCCACATAAGCTGGTAGATACAATGTCCTGGAGAATCCTTCTCCTTCCTGAGTGGTGCCAGAGAGGATGGATTTGAACAAAAAGCAGACTGCTGTCTTTCAAGCACCTGATCCATATCTTCTTGATCTGAAAACCCAGCATTGGAGACTCTGATTTATATACACCTTTAGGTTTTTTTAAGGTACCAGATTCCCCACACAGAGCTGATTCCAAGCCACAGCCACGGTGTGGTCCTGCAATTGTAACATTTTGTTCCGGTTCTGATCAGGACAGGGTTAATTTCTGCAGTAGCCAGAAGAGGGCAGGGCCAGCACTCAGGGGTTATTCTATACCACCCCATTGAAGGGTGGGCAAGGGAAGGGGTCTGTCTTCTGGGCAGAAGGGGTTCCTTCTGATATTGTCTATTATTGGGGAGCTATAACCATGTGAGTCATTTTTTTTCTTATACCCTCTGACATCAGTAGTGTTGCTGTTACTGTTCATTTTCTTATTTCATTGCTGTTTCCAGTAAATCGTTCTTATCTTGACCCATGGTCGTTGCCTTTTGTTCCTGACATTCTCCTCTCCAGTTCTCGAAGGGGAGAAGGATGCTGGGAAAAGGGGAGTGATAGACAGTGGCAGTGTGGTTTGGAGAGTTGAAATGTGGGCACAGAACTGAGGAGAACTATTCTGAAGGCACAACAAATATTCATTTAATACCACTGTTCAAATACAGACTCAGCACAGACAGTTCATCCTCACACCTGCTGTAATAAACTTCAATTTTTCTCACAAACATGGAGAGAAGAAGAAATAATGAGCAGAAAAAGAAAACAAACCACAGAAATCTACACATTGTTTTCTGTTCTGCCAGCAAAACTAGAGAGGAGGAAACTAACATCAAAGCACAAAGCACAGAACTATCAGACACTATCAGGAAATTAATATTCTCTCAAGGCAATGCTCTGCCCATCAACAATAACAAAAATTAGCAAAAGAAATAATACTTTTGAATGAGTGTCTCCAAAACTAACTCGGTCATTGTAGAAGACCAAGGGGCAGAAGAAACCAGGTCCTGAAGCCTGACCCTGATCAAACAGGGATCAGTCTCCACCACAGAAAAACATCTCTGCTGTTTGTGTCACCCAACACAGCCCCCCTGAACCAACATTCAAATAGTCAGGAGTGACACTGGCCCCGGGTAAGGGGATACCCAGCACATTTACATGCCTGCACCTGCCCTGCTCCCCAGAGCAGTGGCACCAAAATCCCCCCCAGCACCAGCAGCACCAGCAGCAGCACCAGCAGCAGCAGCAGCAGCACCAGCAGCAGCAGCAGCTCTATAAAGCTCCTCTTGCCATCCCTGACACTCCACCAACAGCAGCCACTGACCTGCCTCAGGCACTGCTGCCACTGCCCCCTTGGCCAGCACAGCTCTGCTCCCCAGCTCGCAGCATGGAAGCTTGTCACCCTCCACAGCAATACAATGTCACTTCCTATGGGGCCACAACTGTGGCCATCATCACCCTGGAGGCATTGGCTGGCATGTGGATAAATGCTTTCATCCTTTGTGTGCTTTGCATTGGCTGGGTCAAAAAGAAAACCTTGAACTCGAATGAGAAGATCTTGCTGCTGCTGGGATGCTCCAGGTTTTGGTATTTAGTCATCTCATGGGTATATTCTTTTCTTTTAATAATACATCCCTATTGCTTTTGTCTTCCTCTCCTACTTGAATCCCTTGCAGGTATTCAAAGCTTTTTTGATTGTTCAAACATATGGGTTTCAGCCTGTCTTTGTGTTTTTTATTGTATAAAAATTGCCAATTTCAGGAATAGGTTCTTCATCTACCTGAAAGCAAAAATTGACAGGATTGTGCCATGGTTGATGTTGGGATCTGTGCTTTTGGCCTTTATTTTTGGCATTCTTGTCTACCACATCTCTAATGAAACACAGTGCAGCAATCGCAATTACAGCAGTCAAGGAAATTATCTGAAACACATTATCAGAGTGGATGAGCATTTTGTGCCTATTTTTTTCTTCATAGGATTTGTATTTTCCACTCCCTTATCAGCAGTCGTTTTTTCTGCCCTTCTCCTTCTCTTTTCTCTCTGGAGACACAAATGCAAGATGCAGAAAAACTCCATTAACAGCCTCAGCATGGATGCCCACATCAAGGCCATGAAATCTATTCTCTCCTTCTTAGTCATGTACAGCATTAACTTTATATTTTTCATTTTGACACTGATTTATGCAAGGAAGAAAGAAAATCACGTGGCTTTTTTTATTTATGCATTTCTGTATGCTTTTTCAGGTGTTCATTCCCTTATTCTGATTTTCAGCAATCCCAAGCTGGAAAAGATACTGATAAGGATTCTATGCTGTGTCAAGTGTAAGGTTTGCATGAGGTAGGAATGGTAATAAAAGATGGAACCCATGCAAAATCTTGGTATTTCATTATAAGATACAAGTCAATTTATCTCTAATGAAAATCTCCAGGCAGATGATACAGATATTCTCTCTTTACCAGCAGAGTTAAGAACAAATCATTCAAATCCTTTGAACCAAATTAGTATGACTTTGATTATTGTTGGCAGTTCCTTTAGGTAATTTAGGTAATTCATTCAGGTATTTCTTGGAGTTCAATTCTCATAAATAATAAATTCATTTAGACCTGGTACATGGGCTGGGTGCAAAGGGGAAATAAGAGGACTGCAAACCTTCCTCAAATGCTTTGGCGTTTGCTGATTGAAAAATGACTGAACTTAGCTTCAGGTTTATTTGTGTTTGGGTTTACATTTCTTTCTGACGTGTCTCTGTTTCTCGCAATATTATCACTTGTAACACTGGGTGGGGTGGGTGCAACTTGAAAAACTGCAGCCTATGGAGACCCCATGTCGAAGCTGCCTGATTCTGAAGGACTGCAGCCCACAGATGGGATCCACACTTGAGCAAGGAAGAAAGTGAGGAGGAAGAAATGGAAGAGAAAACTTTTTATGGACTGACTGCAGCCCTCATTCCCAATCTCCATGCACCACTGTGGCAGAAGAGGTGGAGAAGCCAGGAATGAAAGAGCGAATTTTGATTTGTGAAGATGGAGAGGGGAGGGCAAAGGGTTCTAGTTTTGTGTTTGTTCCACATTATGCTACTCTATTATCAATAGCCAATAAACTAAATTCATTTTTCTCAATCAAGTCTGTTTTCTCCATGACAGTAACACCTTCTAGTCCAGCCCTGGCCTATTGTGGAGCAAGAATAAAGGAGCAGGTGGATGGGGGCATGACACATGGCCAAGCTCAACAAACCACAGCACATTCTCTGAACATGAAATAATTCCAGCATGAACAAAGCAGAATCTGTTTTGTTCATTTCTGTCACCAGCTTGAGCACAGAGGAACATCTTACCCTATGCCTGGTGCCAGTGGTGCATTTTCCATCCATTCTTGGCAGGGTTTGTTTGGCCTCCTGTTCTCCCAGGAGGAAAGTATTTGCCGGGGTGGAGACCAAACATCTGAGGCCTCCCTCAGACAAGGGAGGAGATGTAGCCCTGATTTTTCAGCCTGAGTTGTTCGATTTCTAAAACTCCATTCTTAAAGAATTCTCTGTAAACAAAAGAAGATGTTTTTGCTAACTCTATCGTGTTTTCATTCCTTCTTTAGAGGATATCAATTTGGTATCTCTCTGTGTTTGCCAATGTGATTGAATGGGTGTTACTTCTAACACCAATTGGTTTAGCTTTAGCGATCTAGTATATAAGGGGGTCAGACTTTGAATAAATATCTTTTTAGCCTTCTGACAAATTCTGGAGTCGTGTGATCTGATTTCATGTCCTATAGCAACAAGGAGCTAAAGCCCAAGAACTTCTGGAGACAGCATTCCCCTGAGCAGTGACATTAAAGGGGCTGGGGGCACCGCTAAAAACAAGGCAGCACTCCAACACTCTTGGAAGTCAGAGAGACATGAAAGAAGTGATGAGCACCTGTTCCCTTTTGCTGGGTCGGGAATGGGAGTTACAGCCTGTTAGACCCACGTGTGCAGGGAAAGCCCAACATCAACATCTCCCCTTCAACCAGAAGAAGCAACTACAGCCCTGTTACAAATGAGTGTTTGAAATCACTTCAAAAATCACTGGCAAGGGTATCAGTAAAAACCAGATGTAATAATAAGCAAGAGCATGATGAAGTTTATTGGCAAGATTCACTCAACTACTTTAGATAGTTAAGGCATACCATGGAGAAAAAAGAAAAAAAAACCCAGGACAAAAAAATCCCATCAATCAAACCAGAAATGAAGCAAGGACTATATGTGTCTGTGTGTGTGCGGGGGGCTGTGTCTGTGTTTGTGTTTAGGTGTGTGTGACAAAATGATAGAAAGGGCAAGGATAAAAAGGAATATGGCCTCAAAGCTCAACAGTACTCAAAAGTACTTGGCTTGCATCTTAAACGTAACAATTTAGCAATGGAATAATGCTTAACAGCATTTAACTTAGCTTGTAGCTTATATTAAACTTATTGACAGGTCTAACTAACTTAAATAACTAAGATACTTCAACAGCTAAGAGAGCAGCATTTCTCCCATATTTGCCAAAGCATATTCACATGGGTATGCACACAGGCAGAAAGAGTCAGTTCAAGTGACTGTGACAAATGTGTGAAAAATTCCCCTCAAGGCAGTGAAATATTCACTTTGGATGCCTTTACATCTCATCACCAGGCCAAGGGTTGAGCCTCAAGGAGTGGGGGGATCGTCCCAGGATTGGTGGTTGTTTGGGAATTCTCTGAGTACAGCTAATTTGGGAGTTCAGAGCCAGGAGATGCCCCACTGGTCACAGCCTTCAAGGGTCCAGGAGAGCTCAACGGGTCTCATTTTGGACCCTCATTTTTGTTCATACGGTTGCAAGAAAATGGGCTTTAGTCATTACAGTCTTTCATCCTGGCTCCACTTTGGTTCCACCCTCTTTCTTTGAAAGTGTGAGAATCAGGATGTTATGCATTTCAGGTAAAAAAGTGATTTCTTAGGCTATTCATAAAGCCTCTCAGGATCTCAGTAGGCAGCAGCAGTTCCTGGGAGCAGACAGTAGTTGAGATAAGCTCAGGAGGAGCTGGGTCCAAATGCTGTTCATCAAGGCAAAGGAGCATTTCTCAGATCAAGGCCAGGAAAGGGGAGGGGGAAGCACTCCCACAACCCCACTACCAAAAAAAGAGAGAGGCACCACCACAGGCTACCAAAGAGACATGACACATTACTGCTTGACCCTTTTTTTTCCATTTTGCTTTTGAGCAGAGGATGTGCAGTTCTCCCAAAAGCAGCATGTGGGTTTCTCTCAAGCTCTCCTTTCTGGAGTTCCCAGCCTTCATCTCTCTGCTCTAAGGGGGATTCCTCTCACTGGCACTGTCCTGTGGCTGTTCCTGCTCTCCACCTGTACAGCACAGTGTAGCACAGACACAGCTGCACTCACAGGGGCCCATCTACAGGGTCAGAGGTTTTGTCTTGGTCTGGTCAAAACTCTGCTGCCACCAACGCTTGAGAAAACACCGCAGTGTGCCCAGCGTGGTGCAGCCCCAACCTCCCCTCACAGGGACCCCCTGGGCCCCAGCACTGCCTGGATCCTGACATGGACATTCCAAGTGTAAATCTTGCCCAAGAGAAGGCAAAGCCTTTCTTCGTCCTGCAGGGTTCTGATTTTGTAGGCAGTCGGGATTCAGCAATCTCTGTCAGAAACACCATCCAATATCAGGAAAAATCTTTTTTTTTTTAATACAGCAGGTCTGTCCCATCAGCGAAATGCGGTCCTGGCTGAAAGCGTGGAGCAAAGTCAGAGGCTCAACAGAGATGTGCTGCTGCACCATGTCAGCTTTCTCTACTTTTTTTTTGCATGCCTTTGAACTAAAAATAGTCCCTTAATTTTGACAAAAGTAAGAAGGGAGGATGCTCTGAACTATTTTACTTGTAAAATATCTGCATTTCCTCCCTGCTTGTACTGAGCTGGGATTGTTAAGAAGAGATAAGGCAGGAAGGGTGCAGGAGATCAGCATGCAGGTTCTTGAGATAAGGATTTCCTGACTTCACCATTGGGAGATCTCAGCCAGATTCATTCATGCCAGTTCAATCTGCCACTCCTCAGCATCTGGGTCGTCACTGGGGCACACTGGGAACGTCTGCTGGGGCACAGCTGCACTGCTTGGGCTGGCCAGCAGTAACACAGCCATTAATGCAGTAAAACTCAATCAAAAATGGAACAAGAACCTCCTGGAAATCTGGAATAAAACAGACTTTGTCTAGCATGTCATACAGGGATTCCACAACAAAAAAATCTTATTTCCTAGGGTGTCACCTGGGACAGAGGCAATGGGAAATTTCCCTCTGTAGGAAGTGTTTCTCAGAGCATTCCTCTCCAGTTGCTAAGGATGTAAAACTAAACAGTGTGCATTAGGGTTGATACACAGCTGTAATGGAATGGGCCAGAACTTGGGAAACCATTAGCCTAACTAGCTAGCTTACTAAGGCTAATCATCTAGGGTTCCCCATGTCATAAAAGGAGAAAGAAACAGATTCTGGAAAGAGGTTTGGCCTGAACAAGCACAGATGGTATCAACTTATTATCTGTGCGACGTGACTCACATCCCAATACAGATGTCTGTCCATCCAGATGCATAAAAACAGGAACCTTGTGCCATTTGAGATGCCCAAGGGCATCCAAAATATGCATATGGGTGGCAGATAAAAAGTGTTGGGTAATCCTTCCCCTTCTCAAAATATACTGGAGGTGATGGATTTGAACCAGCAGAAAACATCTGTGTTTCAAGCACGTAATCCATGTCTTCATGCTTGAAAATCCAGCATGGGAGACTCTGATTTTATAGCATTATTTTTCTCAGGTGAAAGATTCCCCACACAAAGTTGAGGCCATGGTATTGTCTTGCAATTTCATTTAATTTCGTTTAATTTAATAATGAAAGTTTTCATTTCATATCCTTGTACAAGCACAGTCCCAGCACAGACAGTTCATATTCACACCTGTTGTAATATAAATAACTTCCATACTCATCACAAATATATGGGAAGAAGAAAAGAGAGAAAGAGAGAGAAAGAGAGAGAGAGAGAGAGAGAGAAAGAAAGAAAACAAGAAAGAAAAAGAAAGAAAGAAAGAAAGAAAGAAAGAAAGAAAGAAAGAAAGAAAGAAAGAAAGAAAGAAAGAAAGAAAGAAAGAAAGAAAGAAAGAAAGAAAGAAAGAAAGAAAGAAAGAAAGAAAGAAAGAAATGCTTGCTCCTATATTATGCTTTTTCTTCTAAAAGCAAAACCAGAGAAGAAACACATCAAAGCATAAAGCAGACAACAGGAATATCAGGAAATTAAAATTCTCATAAGGCAATGCTCTGCCCATCACCAATATAAAAAAATAATAAAATAAAGAATACTTTTGAATTAATGTAACCAAAACTGACTTCTTTATTGGGGTTTACCAAGGGACAAAAAAACCCAGTTCCTCAAGCCTGACCCTGATCAAACAGGGATCACTCTCAAAAGCACAACACTCTCCACTGCAGAAAAACAGCTCCGCTGTTTGTGTTCACCCAACACAGACACCCTGAACCAACATTCAAATAGTCAGGAGTGACACTGGCCCTGGGTAAGGGGATACCCAGCACATTTACATGCCTGCACCTGCCCTGCTCCCCAGAGCAGCGGCACCAAAATCCCCCCCAGCACCAGCAGCACCAGCAGCACCAGCAGCACCAGCAGCA
>WBMY01010894.1:8887-78013 GCA_013397315.1 Donacobius atricapilla | reverse complement strand
TTTTTTTTTTTTTTTACTGTCAGCAGTCTTGCCATGGTCAATCCTTTCAGTGTCATGTGTTGTATGTACAATATATTCATACTCATTATAAATATTTTTCTAGTTTATTATGGCGTGATGGTTTCACCACTAGTATTTTAATTGACTTTGTAGCTTACACTACATTTCACTTTTGATTTTGGTCTAATTCTCCTCTCTCTTTTTTTCTTTATCACTGGAAGAATTATTTGTGTTTAGCATCTGTAACTATGAGAACTTCAGAGTTTTACTTTGCATTTCTAATACCCGTTCTTTATCTGTTTTAGCATCTCCCTGTATTCTTCCCAGTGTTCTTTACTTCCTATTTTCTTGTAAGTATAGCATATTCTCTTTTTCCCCTCAGTTTCTATTGAGCTGTTTAACAATGTGGAGTTAATTGAAGCTACATCTCACTCCTGAAGAAAATAATTCAATTACTGTATAAGATCAGTTTCATTTTTACACCCTCTCCTTATGTCTGGGGTATCTTGTTATTTGTCTGACAAGTATTTAATGCAATATCTTTTTACATAACACAGCTATCTAAAATCGCACAGCATTCATCTTAGTAGAAATTAAATTTCAATTCCATTCTGTTTATTTAGTGGTTGGAATCTGACATGAACAGGTAGGTCCCTGGCAGGTTTCAGGAAACAACCAGTCATGTAATTCATCCATCATTCTGTCTTATCTATGACATGTTAAAATGGTTTCCAAGTTAAAATTGAGCTCACGATTGTGGCTGATTATGTACTAGTCCCATTATTTTTGTGTACATGATCTTTGCTTTACTCAATAGAATTCTTCTGTCTTTTGTGTAGTGATTCCCCTTGATATTTTTGGTTTCTCTGTGTGTTCTTTAATAGATTGTTTCCTAAGGCAAGATTTAGCATTGTTGGCATCTACTGTACCTAAAAATGTTGAGCCCCTGTCACCCATGAACCACCTCTTAGTAAATATGTCTGAGCTCAGCTTTATGAACTTACTGCTGAACATAAGGCTTCAGTACTGGACTTTGGAATTTGCAGTGATAATATATTTAAACATCTATGAATTTGCTCTTGAACTGTGAACACATCAGTATGACTCCCATGAAAATATATTCTCCTACCCACATCACCAAATAGTCAAATAAACCTTACTTTCCTATTGCCAGTTACACAAACTATAAAATTCCCTGTGAGGCTACTGCACACTTTGATTCAAAGTATCAGACATGATACACTTGTTCTTGGTTTTTGTATACCAACAGCCATTATGGTACCTAACTAAACTTCCCATGGTTTTGGTAGGGTTGATAGCAGTTGCTAAATCCTACCCTCTGAGACAGACCTTAACTGGTTTGTCTTCTATGACACTTGTTTGAAAATTTGCCTTAGATCATATGTTTTTCTGTTGGTTGGTTGTTTTTCTGTCACATTAGGAAGCTGTAACTTCCTAATTTCTTGACTTTTTTTTTCTTCCCCTTCAAAATTTCAGCCTGCTAGTCTTGGTCTTTGTAATAATTCAGAGGATGTCATTTCATATTTATGCATTGGTGCTGCTGAAATAATATGTCCCACTTAAATATCCCCATGCTAGTTCTGTTGCTTCTTTAGCTGTCTCTTCTGTATAGCAACAATATCATTGTTGGTACTTGTATTTTAATCTAGATACTAATAATTTCTGTAAAGAAAAGAAATCCAGTATTTCATAAAAGCAGATTCTTACAGGAAAAAATAGCTTTTGGGGATAGGGGCTGCCTGTAGCTAATAATCCTGGCTTCTATATTCCTTGCTTTGTAGCTTGAGGGAAGTCACTTTGGCAGCTCCGAACCATTTTCTATGTATGGAAGCATGTGTTAACTACTTAATTAGTGGTTTATGGACTATTTATCAGTTCAGGCTTTTTGTCTGTGAGATTTTTCCTTTGATAATTTGTTCATAAATATGACAACAGTCAATGAAGTAGAAAGCCTAAGGTCTCACACAGACACTTATTGCTTTCCTCAGCCATATGAGGAGCATGCACCCAGATGGAAGCCATGCATGTGATCCATCCTACTGGGTAAGGGCAGCTCACTGCCTCCAGCCCTTCCAGCTGCTGGCTGAGATGCCTTCTCTGTTCACTACTTTCAGCTGTGGTCATTTCCCTGTGATTTATCATGGGCATTTCTTTTGGTGGGGGGGGTTATTTACTGCTTTGTTGCAAAATTTGATGAAAACTTTCTTAAGACAGGCATTTTCCCGAGACTTGTGGCAATCATCGTAGAATGGTTTGAGGTGGAAGGGACCTTAAAGGTCATCCCCATCCCTCTGCCACGGGCAGGGACACCTTCCATTAGTCCACATTGTTCAGAGCCCCATCCAGCCTGGCCTTGAATGCTTTCAGGGATGGGCCATCCACAGTTTCTCTGGGCAACCTGTTGCAGGGCCTCCAGATTTGCTCCAGCAGATCTGTATCCTACTTATGGCGTGCACCACATTCAAGATCTTTGCTGTCGCTGCAAATCCCGAGTGTGCAGAGCTATACTATTTGTACTGCAGTTGGGGCAAAAGGATGTGAAGACAAGTGCTTCCTGTGTTTTCTAGTAATTGCCTGCAGTGATACCAGAAAAAGCCTAATTGAGAGAGGGTGTCATATTTTTTCCTCATGCAAAGCATCTGATCTGAGTCTTACTCTTGGTAGTCTCCTACTGTTGACTTTAGGACTTTCTCTGAGGTTTATTTTGCCTTATTGTTTCAGTGGAGTATTTTTTTGATGATGATGATTATTATTAGAGTATTATTGGATATGCTCCCCAAGCTCTTCAGCTGAGGCGTGTCCTCATATATGTGTTGATCCTAGCTGGTATAGCCAAAAAACAGGCAGGAGAGACCAGATTCAGCTTCAAAGCACAGCTTGTCACTTCTTTCCATCATGCCTCCTTTTAGCTGTTGCCAGTAGATGGTATCCTCTGCAGCAGTATAAAAGGGCAGATTTGACAAGGTGATTTCTGTTCTGAATTACTTGCTCCATTCAGAGCATCTCATTATCCAGCACCTGTTTCATGGGATACCCAAAGATACTTTTCATCACCCATTCCTCAGAGGTCCCTAAAGCTGTGTTTACACTTTCCCAAGACCTGTAATTTTCTTTTCACCCTATTTTCTCCTAGTGGTGCCAATGCTCAGCTCTTAATTTTCACTCCACACCCCTTCAGGCAGCAGAAGTGGTCAAGGAGCTGGCAGCTCTCTTTGTTTAAGGTCAAGGATCAGGACTAAATGCCCAGCACTGCAATCTTTAGTTTTTCACTTAAGGGTTTTGGGAACCTCTCAGAAAAGTCAGAGACTCCTCTTTTGCTCATCCCCTTCCCACCCCAGCCAGTTGTTTCTTCCAAGGTCAGTAATTTCTGATAAGAGGGTGCTGCTGCAGAACAGTTTGCCTGTGCATACATTATGTATTGCAGGTTTCTCAAGTATAAAGTGTAGCTGGTGGTGTTAGGGGACACAGCTGTGTGCCCTGGTGTACTGGAAGATGGCTTCGGGTTCATTTGCCACCTCTTAATGACCCTCTTAGTGAATATCCCACAGGAGGTTGAGACAGCTTCTCTGAATAGCAGACATCAGATAGCGGCTGGAAAGACACATGTAGCTTCTTCAAGTAGATACATAAAAACAGAGGTGCTTTTTTCCAGCAGGCATGCGCGCTTCAGCACTCTGATCTCAGGGTTTCCTGAAAAGTTTTACACATGCACATCAGTGTCTTGAACCTCTGAAAATCCTGAGCCTTCCTTGTCTGCTACTTTTCTGTGTGTTAAAATGCCAAATGGTTTTGGGGGCAGCTGTGAATGGAGCTCTTGCCAACTCTGGTATTGAAAACCTTGTCTATGTGATAAGAATGAATCTGTCAATTCGAATTCAGTTCTGGTTTTAAAAAGAAGGTAAATGAAAGTGTTCTGCCGCTATAGTATTATACCCATCTAAAGTGTTCTGCCGCTATAGTATTAGACCCATCTATTTAAATTTCATTCATAATCTAGCTAAAATATTTTAGAATGTTTTAATGACCTTACAAGCATTGTATAATGTGTATTATGACATGTATATGTTTGTATCTATAGGTGAAACTACTGGGATATCTTTTGGCAGTATCTGTTCTAGACGAGCCTTACATTAGGACACTGATATCCCACAAAAAGAGAGCCATTTTTCACATCGCTCAGGGGACTGGATTAGATTGTGGTGAAGTGCTCTTAATATAGAGTGTGTTCACCTTAGGAGTTAGTGTGAAATAGCTGGGTATACTTCAAGTTTAAACTTTAGCCTATTTTGCAATAGCTTCCTTCTATAGATGAGCCCCCAGAGATGTCCTTGCTTAACTCTCAAATTTGAGACCATTTTGAATGAATGCTGTGGTATCATAACCTGCAGCTCCAAAAATATCAAGCTAGAAGAGTTTTCCCTTATGAAATGTTCCCTGTATTAAAAGACCTCAAAAAGGAGTCTAACCTGGGAAAGGCTTTTCTTATTTGACTTAGTTTCATTTCTTTTTTTCATGAATAACTCTTTGCTTCCACATCAAATACTTTGGAGCATGCTACTGTGAAATATGGCTGGGATTTCTTGACTGGAGTAATACTGGAGGCACTTAGGATTTTTTTTTTTCCTTACAGCCATCTAAAATGGTGAGAACAGTCATGTGCACAGTTTTCTATTTGTCAGTAGCATCTTGACTATAGATTCAGTGGCAGACAAATCACTCCAAAAACAGACTAAAACTGCAGTGACAAGAGAAAGAACATTTCTAATTTATCTTGATTCATGATAAAGGAGAAGAAGATTTTGCTACCTGGGGAGTGTTTGTTTTTCTATTTTTGGCAAAGTAATAAGAATGGAGATGTATTTGGAAAACCATCAGGAGTTGTTAGGAGGGGGACACTGTGAGACTGTGGAAAGTTTGCTTAATATGTTATGCATAAAAATGCACAATTCCTCTTCAAAAAGAGTAAAACTTAATCATACTCCTTAAAAGGTATGTTGCCAATTTATCTATTTTAAATGTTATCCTCAGTTTTGTGAGCATGGTCTCATCGAATCTTAGGTCTAGTGTTCTGTTATTCCCATTTTTTAACACATGTAATTTTTTTTTTTTTTAAATTTCCACTTATACAATATAAAACAGGCTAAGCTAAACCTATTTTAAAGGTGAAGAAATGCCATTTTCTCTTGTACTGGTTGCCTACTTCCAGTAATAGAATTTTATGTTCTGATTAGTTGCATTTTTGTTTGGCATTATGAGTTTATCTTCACATGGATGCTTATGGTTTGAAAAGAAAAGACATTCAAAAGCAAAAATAATTAGTAGCCTGTAACTACTAAAGTCCGATATTACCAGTAATGCTGCCTTATTCCTAACAATACTAAAATAACACATAAATATATTTAATGCTCTAAGTAATCTAAGAAACACAGAAAACTATCTACACAAGGGGAGAAAAGGCTGCTGTGTAGATAATATTGCTCTAAATGTGACATGGCAGCCAAGATTAAAAGCTAGTGTAAGATGGAAAAACTTCAGAAGTTGAGTAGAGATATATTATGGGGGCGTGTGTGTGTGTTTCTCTTCTCACTTTAATTATGTCCACAACAGCAGTGTCCTGTAAGAAATGTAGGTTTAATAGGAGCAATGTTTCCAAGTGACATTTATGATTAACACCCATACAAAATATATGGAAAAGAGTAGTAATTAAACAGCATGAGAAAAGGACTTTTTAGGAGTTGAAGATAGACATTGACTATCAAGCCTACCAGCCACTGCAGGATTGCTTGCTGCTGAGTTGTAGTTTCCTGTGCTGGTGTTCCACCAAGGTCTGTCATAATTTGCCAGTTAATCTGTTCTTAAAACCTACAGTCCTTGTTTTACTGAAATGTGACATATTTACAAAAACAACAGAAGGTGGCTGAAGAACATCTGATGGTTCCTTGTGTAACTGTTTCCTTGAAACAGAATTAAAAGTGATTACCTTTATTTTGCAAGGGTGATGTTACAATGCGCAAACACTCCATCCCCACAGTAAGAGTTTTGAGGAGGGTATCAGCAGCAGGGTATTGCAGTGATCATCAGCCTATAATTTGAAGGAATATTGTCCTTTTCCCACCCCCTCTCCTCCAAGGCATCTTTGGGGATGCTTGTTCTGATGCTGGGGTGTGCACAACTTACTGCTGGTTGCACTGTTGGTTTGTGCTCTGTATCAATGGAACGCCATATTCTGGAAGGAATTAACTGAAGTTGCATCTTTCTTACATACATGACCAGTATGTTCTGAACACTTTCAGAAACACTGAGCAAATCAGCATTTTAGGTGAAATGTACAATAAATTGAGACTTCTTTTTGTTGCAAATATTTGTGACATTTCAAAGTAAATGGAACTTCTGTTTGATTCAAAAATGTAAGTGCTATTAATATGCAGTCTCAGACAAAAAATAAGCACATACATAGGAGGTTTAGAACCCTCATTTTTAGTTTCTCTAGTCTGTGCCAATACATTACAATTCTAAGATATTTTCTGTGTAATCTCTGAAGAAGAAAAGGAAAAAATATTGGAAACTCTTCTGTGTAATGTTTGCATTGTGGTATTGTTGTCTGAAATTCCTGTCTCCTGTGAAATATTTGATGTAGTGCAGAGTTAAGACTGGAAAAGCTTAACAGTGTTTACAGTTAGAGATTGCTAATACATATGAACATGTAACAAAACACCTCTGTTTATAGGCAAAAAATTAAATGTGAGGCAACCTACACTGGACAACTAATGTTCAACTCTTGTGGATTATATGTACAGGGTACAATGAAGAAGTAAAAGTACAGAAAGGACTTGGGGAAAAAGATGTAACTTACTTCTAGCACCAGATTTCAATTTCTTTTTTTTCAATGAAAATTCAAGTTGTTTTTACCAATCAGTTTTCCAGATCATATTGTTCCCAGTCTGGTACTTGAGTTGTAATCAGTTACAGTTGCAGTTTTATTTCTGCAGTTTACACTTTAGGACATTGCTGCTGGTTGTGTGTGTTCATTTGCTTATTCAAATGGTATGCTTGTCATTAACCCCTACATCACTTAGTGTAGGTAAGGACATAAGCGGTGCCAAGAGGGTACAGGAAAGACATGGGAGTTCCTGAACCTCCTTGTGAACATGTCAGGCTTCTCCAAAAATACTGAGTGATTTCATGATTAAAATGAGAGCTGACTTGCAGTGCAGATGAATGCCAGGCATTGAGGGGGGGGACAAAACAGGCTTACTCACCAAACTGTGCATATAGCAAAGCATAAAACAGTGACTGGTTCCTGGCTATGTGTTGCTGCTCAGGGGCAGCACTGGGTTTGATTTGGATAGTTTTCTGCAAGCATCTGTTTGGTAGTAGTTTAGAAAAAAAATCAAAACCCATATTGAATATTGTGTCCTATTTTGGGTCCGGTTCCAAGAGTTAGTAGAAGAGGAAGAAGCAAGGACAAGAATGGCAGGCTTGGACTGGCTTCTGGAAGAAGAAAAGGGAAGTAAGATTGGGGCTAGTCAATCTGGAGAAGGGCTGTGATGAAAGGAATGAATAAAGTCAACATGTATGTTCCAGAACTTTCTGCCAAGTGATACTTTGGAAGACAAACCCTTAGTGGTTTCAAAAGTAAATTGGACAATCCCATGGAGAAGAAGAATTTACTTACATGGGGTTTGGTGCAGCCTACGATTCTGGGCATGCAAATTTTAGTAATTGTTAAGTTTCTGGTGGCTGGAGTTAAAGAACAGACAGTATTGTTCACACCTCTCATGTTCCTGTGCTTGTTCCTTAGGCATCTATGCTGAGCTTTCAGAGACAACATACTCTGTCAGTCAAACCTTGAATTAAGAGCACCAACATATATGTACCCAAAAAGAAGCATGCAAAAGAAGCTTGGCTGGTTTTAGACCATCTCTTTGGATGTATGACTAGTATTGCAGGGAGGGGAGTATTTGTATTCAAGGTTTGGTATGTAAGCTAAACTGCATTTCTCAGTAGCAGTGAGGCATGAATATCTTAGAGAGATGCTTGGGATTTTAATTTTGTGTTGTTGCGAAGTGAGTGTATCTTGTGTTTTTAACAAAAACACCTTTGTTCTGCCCCTTTCCCAAAACCAGTATTTTGTGTCTGTCTTCCTTTGGATAAGACCAGTTCCTTTCTAATCTGTTGCTCATAGCTTTAGGGTTTTTTTCCCTCCAAGGGCAATTGAGTGAAATTGCTGACTGTTACCATGTTTTGGTCAGCAGCTGCTGAACAAAGTACTCCTCTTAGCTTCCTTTTGTATCTGTATGATGAAACATTGGCTTTGCCCAGTAGTAGTACTGTCTTCAGCTCAGATGACATTGTTAACAATTTGCAGGTGGAAAGATCTTTATATAACTATAAGCTGTTTATTTATGCCTTAACAAACAGTTCTTTATTAGTTAACAATGTCCAGGGTAAACTGCCTTTTTTTCCAAGTTCTTACTTCGGAAGCTCAGTTTGAAAGGAGAGGGCCATGGTGTTTTATCTTTGTTATGCTATCTCCATTAATGTCTTAAAATGCAGAACTGCTTTTAGTTTGTTACAGAACTCTGTTCTAAAATACAGCTGTAATTATCCTGAAGAGGAGTAACCTTAATGTAAAGTTTTCATGTGAGGAAATCTCTGGCAATACAGTTAACTCTCAGTTGGACTTCTTTATTTTCATCCTAATTTGCTGTACCACATGTTCAAGACTGAGCAGCAAAACCACCTTTGCCTATGTACTTACAAAATGAAATACTGCCTTTTTTCTCTGATTCATCCCTTTGTTTCCAAGGACCAAATGCCAAGGGAAAGAGCCCCCTGTGCAGTCAGGTATACAGGGTTCCAAACTTCCATCTGTAATGATAAACATTAACAAACATGTTTTAGCCCTTTTGGTGCCATATTCTGATCTGTACCGACTGGCCAAGTCTCCCTGTGCATAATTATGGTTTCTAAAGCTGGCAGATTTTTTATTCCAGTCTAGGTATCCTAGAAGTGTGTTTACATGACTGGGACGAGGAGACTTCTTCCTCTGAACTGCAACTGTCCCTTGCTTGTGGTTTGAAACTCCCAACTATTGATAAGTGTAGACAGGGTTTATATAAAAAATCAGGAGGTCTCTTGCCAGTTCAATAAGCAAAAAAATTGGCCTGTGGTGTTTACATCTTGATCTGACTTGCCAGTAGTTTTGTCTCTCAAAGTATATAATCATCGTCTCTTGCATCTCAAAAGTAATTTTCTGATATTTCAGTATATCTTTGGAAGAATGAGTCATTGGAAAATATAGGCTCAAAGGTCTTACACAAGTTTACTGACTCCTTGTTTTGGCTTAGTCTAGTCTTCCCTGCTCTCCCAATTGTCTGTGTTTTTCACTATGGCTAGGACAAAAGACATAAAAAGCTTTGATCAGGATTTAAAAATCAGAGGTGATTTCAGTTGTTTTAATTTACATTTCCTATGGAAAACCAAGCCAGTTATACCATTTCATCTTGTCTTCCCAAGGAAATGTGGGGCAACATTGGTATTCCTGCAAATTCCCTTTCAAGAGAATTCTTTTTAAGAAATGTTATTGCCATAATATGGTTTACAAGGGAAAAAAACAAAAGCATTCCTCATCAACATCATATTTAGCATACACCAATTTTTTTTTTATTCTGCTTGAAATGAAGAAAAAAAAGAAATGTTATAAGGCATGGAAAATTTGGGAATAAATGTGACATTTTTATGACAATACAAAATACTAATTTTCCATTTCTTTTTGTTAATCTCTGTATCTAAAACTGATTATAAACTGAACTCAGTTTTTTACTCTTCACTTGAAACTAAAAAAAATCTGAGTTGTCTTTAACTTCTTCACAAAAAAAATGAGATGAGAGGATTAAATCACTATTACAGCAAGAAAGACCTTAAAAAGGAGAATAAAATCTTATTATTGTATAGATCCTTAAACAAACTACTTGCCTAATTATATAGTATTTATAAAAAAATATTTAAAATATTTGATTTTAAAACTTCATCTTTATCCAGAGAAAGCTTCTGAAATATAAATAGGAAAATTTCTGATGTTCTAAATTTTAATTAAATTTAGTCTCTTTTCTTATTGTCTTTCTCATACTTCATATGAGTCAAAGTAAAGAACACTTGAATACGGTGGAAATGTCAAGATATTGGATACTCCAGTTACTTAAGTGAATATCTTTAATGTCTTCATTGGACCCACAAGTATTTCAAGTATGTTGTAGTTAAAGCAAAATTTGAAATAATTTAATTTTTAAATATAACTTCTTCAGAAAGACGACAAATTACATTAGCATTTAATCAATAACTTACTTATACATAGTTTAACTCTACTTAAGACATCATATGCATGATGTTCTGAAGTACCTGTTAGTGAAATAAGGGCAGTGGCTTTCCAGAAGATTTTAGTCTCAGGGCTCAATTTTCAGGAAAAGTCTTTCAAAACTTTACTTCTTGGACTCTAACATGGTTTCCCAATATTTTTAAGTCCCCTGTCCTATGCACACTCCATTACTTTAGTATGACAAATTCTGTGCCTATTTTGCAGGGAGACCTAAACATACAGAGGCATTATAGATCCAGTATATTCTCTTATTTTCTGTGTTAGATATTGTGTTCCTATGTGGACTACAGAAAAGCCTGTCCCTTCTGTGACATAAGGAATGGCCTGTTTACTTGCATGCCTTCAAACTTTCTCTGTGTAAGGGACTGGGAATAAGACCTGCAAAACTTAATTGTCTATTTGCCAATTCCAATAGCAAAAAATGCTTAATGTGAGAAAGATCTCATTGTCTATAAATCCATTAAAATATCCATCACTGCATGGGTCTTGTGCTCCTCTCAAAGAAGCATAGTCTGCATTTCTTCATTTCCAGTTTTCTTTGAAGACTGTTAGGCTTTTAATGATCTTGTCAATCAAGTTCTTTATTTGGTTTATTCTAAGTGTCTTTTTCTTTATAATAACTGCTGATGTTTGAAACAAAAGACTTTTACTTTCTCTTAGCAATGTTGATGCTGTTAAATGACTTCAAAATGTTGGAAAGGGGGAAAGCAGACCATTGACCTACTGAACTGCATTGGTATTAGGAACATTAAATACACCTTTCTCCCCTTCTAAAAGTCAGTACATGACAATTGGTCTGCTTGGCTTATTCTAAATGTATATTGCCAAAATGATAAAATTAATTTCTTGAATCCCTTTGTCACTTCTGTGTGTCTTTCAGTAACTTGCAGGAGACTGAGTTTCATAATTATTGTACATTCTTAATATGAGTTTCATATTAAGAAATTATGCATGGATTATGTTTTCATGCTAATAGGCATTTTGAGATGGGTGGGCTAATGAAGTATAATTGTACTTGCTTAAACTATTTTCAGGTACACCCACCTTTATGGAAGCATTAGCAGCCAATGGTACAACCAACATCCAGACATCTGTAACAGGAGTGACAGCCAGCAAACGAAGGTTTATTGATGACAGGAGAGATCAACCCTTTGATAAAAGGCTACGTTTCAGCGTGAGACAAACGGAGAGCGCGTACCGGTACAGAGACATTGTTGTCAGGAAACAAGATGGATTCACACACATATTGCTGTCAACAAAATCATCTGAAAATAATTCATTAAATCCAGAGGTCAGAATAATTCTGATTTTGGGAGGGGAGGGGAATTTGAAGTCCTTGCCTCATTTCTGCTTGTTATTCAGGCACAAATGTACACAAAACACAATACAGGTTCTTACTTGCAAGATGTTATATTTACAGTTGGCTTTATGTGTAATTCACTTTCATTTAAAAACTCTGTTGTCTCACCATGTTGATGTGTACTGTCTTTTATAAGATATGCAGAGATTGAAAAAAGCTTTAGCCTCAATTAAGGTTCTTTTTTTTTCTGTATTGGTTGCATATGCCATCTGCTGTCCAAGTTACAGAAATGCTGAATGAGTTTAGTTACAGATAACATCTAATAAATCTTTGCTTAATGATTTAATTATCTTTGTCTAATTACGTTTTTGAAATGCAAAGCTTCAAATACGTTAACTTTCCTTTTTTTGGACAATGAAGGAAGTTATCTTCTCTATTAAGATGGTTGAGCGGATCCTAAGGAAAAATTAAAATGTTGAAGGGTCTCATAGGGGAGGAAGGGAAGAGAACAACATGCTACTTCGTAATGATAGATTTAAATGATCCTTATGAAGTTTTTATTTTTCAGGTAATGAAGGAAGTCCAAAGTGCACTGAACACAGCAGCTGCAGATGACAGTAAACTTGTGCTGTTCAGTGCAGTTGGTAGCATTTTCTGCTGTGGTCTTGATTTTATTTATTTTATACGACGTTTAACGGATGATAGAAAAAAGGAAAGCACTAAGATGGCAGAAGCTATTAGGTATGTATGACTATCTTCAGTCATCTGATGGGTATTGTTCATCAGGTGGCCTGGCTTGTTCTATCTTTATTTTAAAAGCCTCTTAATCAAAAAGATCTCAGACATTCACCTGTTACAGTATAGTGTGCAGCACTTCTTTATGCTCCCCGTCCTTTTCTATTTGGGTTGTCATTTCATGCATTTTTAATTTTAAAATTTAACTATGGGAAGTGGGAGTATTGTAATACTTCTCCAGTTACAACCAGTATTAAAATACTTCAATAGTCATAGGGTTTCAAGAAAACAAATCTAATACACCAAAATTCAAGGTGTCTATTGAATCAGTAAATTGATACAGTACGTTCAGAGAAGTGGAATGATGAACATTTTAGAGGAGTAGATTAATACTGGTGATCATCATCCAATACTAGGTACCAAACCTAACATTTCAATAAAATGAGCTGAACTAGTACCAAGAAGAAGATATATAGAAAAAGGTATGGATCTTGGAGATACATTTTAACAATACAAACAAGTACATTTGAACACTGGTTTTGAGATCCTGGTCTCTTGCATTCTTCCAGAGTATCTGTATTCTTTTAGAGCCCTTCTTCTGTTGTTGTTATCAATGGTCATGTTTCTAAAAAAAGGCCAGGGACACGTAAAGCCTGTTTCATTGGAGGCACAGTTGGTTTGTAAAGATGATTATAGTTATTTTTATCAAAGGAAATTCTTCAGTCATTTCATGTAGAAGTTGCTTATGCAGTGACTTCAGATGTGGCCAGAAGCTCCTAGCACTGAGTTTCTATCACTGTTTTAATTTGGGCCCTTCCAGAAACTTGTTTTTTTACCTAATATTCATTGTTAATAGAACGAGCAAAGGTGACTTTAAAGACTTACAAACACACACTCTCCCTTTCAAATAAGGTATTTTCCATGTATATTCTAGAGATGGTCCTCTCTGGGATATTCAGACATGATTAAAATTATCTGAAGTCTCTGGATGGGATGTTTGTATGATGACTTGCAAGAGATGGTTCCAGGTTTGGATTTGGGTTTTTTTGCATTTAGGTATTTCAGCTAACTAGAATGAGGTAAGAAGGAGCATGATAACCTTTAGCACTGAATGCGATATAGTAAAATTGTCCTGTTTTGCAGAAATACAAAAATAGGTAACACAGATAGGGAACAAACTTTAAAATTACCTCTGTGTGTATGTATTCATACATGCGTGACTATTTTTTCCTAAGAAGCTCTTGGAGGCATTACTGTTTGAGAACAGAGAAGCATCTGTATTTTGTGGGTACTGGAATGAATTGTCATTTTTTGTTGTCAGTGAGGATGAGAATATGCATGTCACTTAATAGTATAATACCCAGAGAGCATTACTACCAACCCAAAGAAGGGAGATGAGATGAGGAAGTTTATAGGTGTGTGGTATAGGATAATAGAGCTCTACTATTTATCTTCGTAATTTTTAAAAGCAGATTTATTTGTTAAGAAAAGCTCCTCAAGAAAGATCAATAATGTTTTGCCCATCTTAGTTTATACCTTATTACTGTCACTTAGAAACACAGGCCAATGCTATCCATAAATACAGTGAGGACCAAGTAGGGCCATGCCGCAGTTGTGGTGTCCAGAGGTGAGGAAGGGCTGCAGCCTTATCGGAGAGCTGTGAGACACATGATTTTACCGAAGTGCTGTATCACATGGTGCTTGTAGAGGGATGTTAACTCTGCACCTGCCCAACTACTGTGATATGCCGGGCTGGGAGCAATGCTAGGTTTTTACAGAATCAGAAAATGGTTGAGGTTCAAAGGGATTTTGCAGGTCATCTTGTTCAACCTGCTCAAGCAAGGTCACCCAGAACAGGTTGGCTAGGACCATTTCCTGGGTTTTTTTTTTTAAATCTCTCAAGACTGAGAGTCCATGACCTTGTTGGCTGCCTTTTTGGTCACCCTCACCGCAGTAAGAAAGTGTTTCCTGTTGTTCAGAGAGAACCTCCCATGTTTCATTTTGTGCTCACTGCATCAATGGACAGCATTGAAAAGAGCCTCTTTGCATCCCTTTTCAGGTGCTTTTACACATTGATGATATCCCCCTGAGCCTTCTCTTCTCCAGGCTGAGCAGGGCCAGCTCACTCAGTCCCTGGGTCACCTTGATGGCCCTTTGCTAGACTATCTGAAGTCTCCCTTTCACTGAGAAGTCCATAATGACACTAGGATTGAGCAGAGAGGTAGTATCAACTCCTGCAACCACCAGACAACATTCCTCCTAAAGCAGCACAGGGTACCACTGGCACACTGCTGGCTCAAGTTCACCTTGGTATCTGCTGGGAACCCTAGCTCAATTTCTGCCAAGCTGCTTTCCAGCTTGTCTTCCAGCATACATTGATGTGTTGTTCCTCCCCAGGCACAATGCTTTGCACTTCCCTTGTTGAGCTTTAGGAGGTTCCTGTCAGCTCATTTTTCCAGCCTGTCGAGGTCCCTCTGGATGGCAGCACAATCTTCTGGTGTATCAGCATGGTTTTGTATCCTGAGCGAACTTGCTGAGGATACACTCTGCCCCATCAACCAAATCCTCAGTGAAGCTGTTGAACAGTGCTGGACCCATCACTCACCCTGTGGGGTGCAACATTTAAATCACTGGCCTGTGCCATGAGTCACCACCCTCTGGGCCAGCCATTCTGACATTTTTCAGTCCGCCTCACTGTCTTCTCATACAGCTCATACATCAACAGCTTGATTATGAAACTCTTATGAGAGACAGTGCTGAAATCCTCACTCTGAACTCTGTGTAGACAATATCCACCTCTCTCCCTGTATCCCCTGAATAACCACCTCATTGTGGAAGGTTATCAGGTTGGGTTTGAAAGTGATATTACTGTGGAGATTAATTATTACGGAGTTTTCACGGGCTGGTATATTTTACACTCTTGATATATGTAGTGAGTGCATGTTTCTGTTTCTCTTCAGGAATTTTGTGAATACTTTTATTCAGTTTAAGAAGCCTATCATTGTAGCAGTTAATGGCCCAGCCATTGGACTTGGAGCATCTATATTGCCTCTGTGTGACGTGGTTTGGGCCAACGAGAAGGCCTGGTTTCAGACACCATACACTACTTTTGGACAAAGTCCAGATGGATGTTCATCCCTTACATTCCCTCGGATAATGGGCCTGGCTTCTGTAAGTAGCTTGCAGGGTAGGGGCTGACAGCTTCACAATTCAGTTGGGATAATTTATCCAGTGTGATTTCAAGACTTCTGGCCTTCCTGTGTTGTCTTTTTCTTAATTTTTTTCTTTCTCTCATGAAAACCTTTCATGAGAAGCCACCCTTTATAGCTTTTCTGCTCCATGCTCTTACAACTTACTCTTCACCTGAATGCACAGAATGGAAAGCAGGCACAGGACTTAATCCCTCCTTTAGCCCTGGTGGTGTCAGAAGGGTCGTGTCCTGTGTACCAAGACACACCTCCCCTACTGCTGCCTCATGGGGAACCAGCCATGGGTGTCCTGCATTCAGTACAGCACCAGTGTGGCGCTCGGTGTCACTGCACAGCAGAGCACTGTGGCACCAGCCAGGAGCAGTCTTATGCCACTATGCAAAATAACTATTTCGCTTTCATGCACTCCTAACAAAAAGCTATTTAAGAATTTCTTACTTACACTATTTTCATGTTGCTTAGTGTTTTTTCATGCTGTGCTCTTTGAAAACTTAGACCTACGTCCCATTCCAGTTTGGACTGTATGAAATGAGTGCTTGTGGCTACACCTGTTTTCCAAAATTGCTGTTTATTATAAAAGCCATTTTTTCCCTGTAGGTATTTATTGATTTAAAAATATACACTTCAGTGTATTAAAACACCAGTTTTAAAAGATCTAGTAGCTAATTGTGTCATATTTGGGTTTAGTTATTAGAAGAGAACAGAAAAGGTAACTGAAATAATTAACAGTTATAAGAGTATCTTTAATATCTTAGCATGTTTCAAACTACTGATTGTTCCTTTCCCTTTTTATTTGGTCATCCATCCATTCATCCATCCATTCC
Source organism: Donacobius atricapilla (assembly GCA_013397315.1). Lineage (NCBI taxonomy): Eukaryota > Metazoa > Chordata > Aves > Passeriformes > Mimidae > Donacobius > Donacobius atricapilla. The sequence goes on along the minus strand of WBMY01010894.1, from coordinate 61,546 downwards.
ATCCATCCTCGTCCTTTAAAGACTTGTGGTTGTTACTTTTCATTTCTTTAGAAGCTGTACAAAAAACACAAGAAGCTCTTCCCTAGTGTACTCTTTCATGTGTGTTTGTGAATGCTCTCATTCCTAAATATAAAGATTTAAATTGAAAGTTCGCAGTGGTAACAATTCCATAATGATCAGTGCAGAAAGGGGAAAAAATCCACTGTTTTTGTACTATCCTTGACTCTCTGCAGCACAGCAGTTCTCTATGGGACAAAGTTGAACTTTACTCTGCACATTTCATGAAATATCTTCAGAATCCATACTGAAGACTTTGATAAAGAAAGCATGCTCTTTGTCTGTAAAAAAAGAAAAAGAGAAGTCAGCAGGAAGATGAGTGAAATGCAAAACATTCAGGTGGAAAAAAATATGCAAAACAAAGAAGTAAGGCCTTTGTATGCATCATAACATTTTCTACAAATGTATCAATTCAGCAGGAGTAGTGCCACCCCTAACTCTTTTGAGTCAGTCTTACAAATGCAGTGTTGTTAGCTGCAGCTATGTAAAAATGTTCCATTGCAAGGTTGCTGGAAATATCTTCCATGTGGGGTCAGTCACCTTCTGTGGGTGAGCAGGTCTGTCATGGATGGGTTTGGGTTTTTTTTCCACAAACATTTTCAACCGTAGGTTTATTACAGGAAATTTCAAGCCCAGACTGTAGGATTCAAAACTGATACCATCTTAGGATTACCAAGAATTTTAGAAGTGTCCCTAAACTTGGCATTTGAGTTTTAAAAAAAATCTGTAATAGACGTTAAGGTGATATCTGTATGGGAGATGTTATCATGTGTCTGCCGTGGAGTTCTTGCTCTGGTGGTCTGGTCCTGGATATAAAGCCCAGGAGCTGTGTAGTCACACATCACACACTGGGTCTCTCTGCCAGTCTGCAGCATGCTTGGCAGGATTTCTTGGCTTTTGTGTCAGTCAGGAGGGAAACATGGTTCCATGATGCCTGGAGTCCACATTACAGCCAGGATCTGGGGCAGTCCAGAGGCCAGCTGCCTCCTGATCGTAGTGCAACAGAGCTGAGGTGCTCCATGGCCCCCGGTACTTGTGGCCTTGCACTGAAGGACCCTGGTGAGCCTCAAAGCCCTTTCCTCACTGGAAAGAGAGTCCAGAGGACCAAGTGAGATTCCTCTGTGGAAGGAGACATTTTCTACTCTGAGTAGAAAATAAAGATTGCTAATGAAAATCTTAGTGAAATATTTTTATGATACTAATTTCTATTGCTGTAGTATATTTCTTGGAAAGTAACCACCAAGTGAGCTAATCTTTACAGCAGGTACAAGGCATGATTACGATTAAAGTTTGTTTAGCAGTTGCTCTCCAGCAGATGTTGTGTATAGATCAAAAGTGAAGATGCCAGAACAAGACATTTCCCTTCAAAACCTGTCAAGTGAGAACATCAATGGGAATGCTCATTTCTTGTGAGATTTTATGCTAATACTGTGTTACAGCTGGCAGAAATAAGATAACTGCACCATTCTCATTTAGGGTGTTTCATGTTCAGGAGAACTCAGCAGTTGCAGCTAAGTTTTAGGGGGGGGGAAAAAAGGGTTTTCTAGCATTCATTTTTATCCTTGCAAAGTTACATGTCAAGAACATGTAGACCTGACCACCTGGCTTCAATGTTTGCCTGTCCTAACTGCTAGTTAGATTGACTTCACATTGTGATCTTTCACAGAAATGTTAAGTGCTTTTTTAATTATTTTGGAAGAATAATTTTTCCTCAACTGTGTAGGAAAAAGGATTTCATTTTTAGACAGCCATGTGTACATCTCTGATTTTTAGCTAGTATTTCAGGTTATTATTATCCACCTACATTCTGGAAAATGAGAAGGAATGGTCAGTGAACCTTGTATATTTGATATTGTATTCCCAGAAGGTAGAACTATAGGGTATAGAATTTGATCAGAGTGCAAGAGATTGGGGTTTTTATAAATTTAATATATGTAAATCACAGCCTTTCATAGTAACTGTGAGAGATGTGCTGTTGGTAAAATCAAAGTAAAATGTGCTAGGAAACTGGCTGGGTTTTTTCCTTGCATTCCTAATGGACTGGCAGTCAGGAGGTAAACTGCCAGTAGAACCCAGACTTTATATTTTGTTACAAAGGAACAAATAAGAGACTTCAGTTTCCAAATTGCTTTGTGTGTAAAATGGCAATACCAGGAACATGGTAGCATAGCAAATAATTAATAATTTATTAAGTTAATTATTATTTTGAGATCTTTAACCAAAAGTTGCTGAAATAATTACCAAAATTTCCAGTATTAGAAAACATTAAAGTCCTCAGTATTTTTCTCTCAGAAATGTTACACCTGTCAGATTTGTTTTAAAACAGCCTCATTTCCTATGTTTCAAGAATCCAGTAATGAGTTTGTCATATTTTTTTCAGTGGAAAAAAAACATTACAATACAATAACACTGATTTTTTTGGGAGGGGGATGGGGGGTTGACTGTTACTCTGACTTTTTAATTTCCACTGCCTGTTTCCATGTAAATGTCACTGTATAAGAAAATTCCATAAAGCTAGAATTAAAGTGACTGTAGGACAAAGCTTTAATGAGGAATTTGGTAAATAGTGAAGTGCATTATAATTACAAATCAAAAACATTTACAGAACTAGAGAGATTCTCTTGTTGCATAGAAGGTAGTACTTGATTCTGTACCTTTAACCATGCGCAAGATCTGCTAAATACTGGGGGTTTTAATAAGATTGCTATATCAGATTCTGAAAGGATTTATCAGTTCAGTACTGGACCCTTGAAGAAGATGTGAATGTTTATTTTCTGTGAATTCGGTCAGAAATTGGAATACATCATTATAAAGGGCAAACTGATGTATTCATTGCTGTTTTACAGATTTGCCAGGCATTATAACCTATTCCCACATACACAGATAACCAAGTCAGCAATACTGTAAGAAAGCCAGAGCCAAGAAACATTCACAGCCAGGAAATGACAAAAGACATTTCCACATTTAACAATTAATCATACATGTCCACGTTTCAGTTACTACTGACCTAGTACTGGTCAACAACATGGACCAACTAGCTGTAGGCCAGTCTTTTTCTTTTTTTAATTAAAACTTGGAAGAGCTGTAATAAAAGTATTTCAAACAGTGCAGGCATTTTTCTTATTTGTTTTGAACATTTTTCCTTTGATGAGTTTTGTCTCATTACATTTCATACCAGAAGTAACTTTTTATCCCTTCAGGCCAATGAAATGTTGTTCAGTGGAAGGAAGTTGACGGCGCAGGAAGCTTGTGCCAAAGGACTCGTCTCCCAAGTGTTCTGGCCAGGAACATTCACACAGGAAGTAATGGTTCGAATTAAAGAACTTGTCACATGTAATTCAGTTGTAAGTTTCCTTTATCTTCTTGAATTTTTTATGATTAGATGAATGAGAATTAATCTAAGCAGTATTGGACTGCATCTTTTTGTCCTGAAAAAAAAAAAGGTCTTTTCATGAAAGAAGGACTGCATTATAGTACAGCAATGTTTTTTGACAGATTTTTTATATATCTTTCTGGGTTGGAGTTTTTTAGGATTCTTTTTAAAGTTTCTGACTGACTCTTCTTAACTACAGTGTACTGTGGCATTTGGTAAGGAACATAAACCCGCATTGGATTTTTATAATGTAATTTGGTATTAACATAGTTGCTGAAGTCCAGCTTACTCTAATCAACAGTATAAACAGTTGCCCTAACATCTGCACAGAAACACAGAAATCTTGAGTTAGCTTGCATTCTGATTTAAATTACCCAAGAAATAAATGCAGTCTTTGACATTATGCTGGACTTTGTTTTATGGGTAACACGTAGTGGTTGTGTACACTACTGGCAGTTGCACCAAAGATAGCATCAAATAGTGATAATTTTAACTTTCTTACAAGGAAAGGTGCAGTACAAATTAACTGTTCTGTGCATTAGAAATTTTAGATTTTAAAAGCAAATTATTCATTTTCTAAACAGAAAAAACAAATGAGATTTTTGTCAGTGTATTTTAAGTACTCAAGAAATCAAGATCTGCCTAGTCACTAGAGCAATTTGGGATAATACTGTTATGATTAGCCTTTGCTACTATGGACTTGCACTTTCCTGTAGTTACAAAGACATATATATCTATATATTCATAGTTATTCTATAATTTTCATTATTTTCTCACATTTGTACACTTTTAAATTGTGCTGTATAAGGCAAAGGAAATTTTGTGGGATGCCACAAGGAAGATGACTATGAGAAACATTTCTTAGAGATATAGTATGTCCATGAATTGATAAGCTTAAGTTGATAATCAGCTCCAGGATTTGTCCATTTAAACCTGTTATATGCCCACAGAAGCACATGGGGTGCTCAGTTTTCAGGCAATACTAACCCAACTCTCCCTTTTTTAATTTTGGCTTAGGTACTTGAAGAATCCAAAGCTTTAGTACGTAACATCATGAAGGTGGACTTGGAACAAACAAATGAAAAGGAGTGTGAAGTTTTGAAGAAAATCTGGGGCTCAGCACAAGGGATGGACTCAATCTTAAAATATCTGCAGAACAGAATTGATGAATTCTGATGAGATGCCCATGACACTGGAATTGTATTTCTTGGACATCAGGGCAAGCAAAATATGCCCATTTAAAAAAACCTTATATAATCTAACCCCTTGCTCAGCTTGGGAACAGGAGTGGACTCACCACCCCTCCCCTTTTATTGTCAAGGGGTTTAAAAGTACTGTATCTCTTAAATTTGAACAAAACTCCTTTCTCCCTGATTGTTACATGCAGATATATACACACACAAATGNATCTCTTTAAAAGCTCTAGTTTTTGTTATCTTTGGCTAGTACTGTATCAAATAGGGAATGGATTAAAAAGTGAGTGGTGTTGCATCATTTTCTGTGTGGCAGGGAAGTCTGGAATAATGTTTTTCTTTTTCATGAGAATACAGAATTGAAACGGGTATTAGCCAGCCCTTGCTTTCCCTGCCCAATGAGTCAGTTTTGAGAAAAGGCATTGTCTCAGAAGAAGGTTGAAAATACCTCAAGTAATGGAACATTCTAAAATTTTGGGGTAACTAAACCCTATTATGCTAAATCACAGATATCCCCAAAAAGAGAGTGTGCTCAGGATTTATGCTAAGGAAACACTCTTATTTTTTGTGGGGGAGGTATAGGGAGGTCGGGGGAAGGGGCAGGAGTATGTCTGATTCTTACCCAGACAGCATGAAGAAACCACTGTCTCCTAGGGAAAGGGAATGAGGGAGAGCAGGATGGAAATGGAAGGAGGAAGGAAAAAAACCAACACAAAAATGCTTGTTTTGCAGTATTAGTGAATCACTGAATATCTTATGTATGAATATCCTAAGTTATAAGTTAGTTTTAGTGGGTTTTTAAAAAGCCTCTTGGGGTTGTGTTTGTTTATTTGTTTTTGGGGTTTTTTTTGTTCGTTTTGTTGGGTTTTTTTAATAACTACATAAGTGCTTCTGTTGCTGGGTGAAAATACTACTTTATATGCAGTTTGGGTTTTGTTTTTGGTTCTTTTTTCCAATTTGCTGGTTTAATTGATGTATTACACCAAAAATGCATTATATGTTCATAAATTTTAGGTTCACTTAGAATATATTATTTAATAAGTTAAAATTCTTTTGGCACACTATTAAGTAAAAAAAAAAACCTCTTTAAAAAAAACTACCTTATATTAGATGTTTAATGTTCTTTGTCTATGCTTTTTTATTATTTGAAATATACACTATATGCAGTATGGTGTAAAAGAGTGCCCTGTGTAAATAGACCTATTTTGCATTCCTTTCAGGAGTGGTTATTGATTCCTGACTGCAGATACCTATTATTACTTGGGTATCTGTGCTTGCAATCTTATTGAATGTAATATGAAGAATGAAAAAGAAATCAAACCTTATTTTTGTACAGTTTTGAACTTTTTACTTGGAACTGACCCACCTCCCCTTCCCAGTGGAGAGCTGTACAGTGTGTAAATCTGCCTTTACCTTGGATTGGTACAGTATTTTTGCATCTGTGGGACCTACTTCTTTGTTCTAGTAGTTTGAACTATATATGAACTGTACAATCTGTAAAGTTTTTATAGAATAAATATTCAGCTGTGAAAACTGGTTAAATAAAACTAATATTTCTTAACACATTTTAAATGCGGCTCTCTCACAGCGTTGTCTTTTTCAAAGACACTTCCATTCTAATTTTAAAGTTGCCGAAACAACTTGTAACTTAGTATAAATCTTGTAACTTAGAGGGTTTAATATGTTTTATTTTGTTTTAAAAGCTCTTTAATTCCTTCAAATTAAAACCGGAATATTAATTTATTGATGTAAATTTTATAGAAGTTTTCTCTTAGGGGAGGTAGATGGGGAAAGAAGACATAGCAAGTCATTCTACTTTTAATTATTTTGTTAAGAGTTCTAACTAATGTTCAGTAAATGTTTTTTTGCAATCTCTTAAAAAAGACTGTTTTCCTTACAATAGTGGGGGCTAAGTTATTCCTTGGTTGAATTTGATTTTAGTGAAAAGGAGAAGAAAAGATGCCTTCATCTACCAGTTCTGTAATGTTAAACCTTTTGGAGTTCAAGTCCCCTTTTGTATAAAGATCACTTTTCTGGCACCTCTAAGGCCACAGTGTTCATATATATGTATCTATCAGCTGGGGAATTATTTATGCTTTCTTTAAACATGAAGGTACTGTTACAGTGAAGACATTTAGAAATAAATCAGTTGAAGGTACAGGCAAAATAATTCTACTTCCTTCTTTTTGTGTTGCTGTCAGTCAGGCTGTTATGCTGCCTACAGTTTGCATGATAAACTGTGAATAATTTATTGACTTTAAATTCCTGTCTGACTGGAAAAAGTCATTCAGAACACTTCCTACTCCCTGTCAGTAACTAACTTGACACTGTTAACAAATTATATTCTCATGCATAAATAGGATACACCTTTTGTCTATACACTGAACTACAGGAATACTGTTTCTTCAGGAAAATTCTGTCCCTTTTTTTTCAGTATGGGTCAGTAAATATCTTTTGATATGTGTGAAGGTTACGGTCAAGTCTAGTTCAGTCTCTGCAAAGCCATAATAGAACAAAGACAGGAACACTATAGACCTCTAGTAACAAGCAAGAAGACCTGAGAGACCATAAATAGTGACTTAAGACATTTGTTTAATGAGCATTTTCAAGGCTTTTCTTCACAGAACAGACAGGTCTTTGTCGAGCCTGATTCCCTGCTGATGCTTGTACTATTTTACATAAATTTGCAGTACTGTATAGATTACTTAACCTGAAGCATCAGATTTAGGCTCTGATGACTGAATCCAGCCATAATCACAAATGTTCTCCCAGGCACATGCAAAACTCTGCAGCCAGTATTTCTTCTAAAGCTCCAGGCTGGGAAGCTTTAGAAGGAGTACCTTCAGTACCTCCCAGGAGGAGTGGTACTTCGAAATTACTCTTCTTGTTCTAGTGTGAATCTGGAGGATTCTGGAGCAGCACAAATTGTTAAACCCACATGTAATGCAAGAACTTAGGAACAGTATTTTTCTAAATGAGTGCCAAGAAAAAAGAAGGCCCTATGAAAGTTTGGGGGTTTTTTAACAAAAGGTTTTCTGATTTTTCCTCCTTCAGGCATGAAGGCAAATCTCCTGTTTGGGTGCCATTGTCTGGTCAATGGCTAGTAGAATTAGGAATAAGGGCATTGGAATATAAAATTTAATTAGTTTTAACCTTGCTCATTCCTGACCCCCACATCTCCTCTCAAGACTATCCATTATGCTGATTGTAATTGCTACTAAACAATTTGCTTAATTAGTTATGGATCATAGAGACAATCTGTGAGGCAACTGGCTGTGTTGGTGCTAAAATTTAAAAGTAGCACAGGAGCCTTGATAATGCAGGGTAGGAGTCCTTCCATGACATTTGAGTTCTCTTTCTGAAATAGGCAACAGCCCAGGCACTACCCAAAACAGCAAACTGAGGAGCGCTGGCCACTGGACTGCACTAACCACTACGGCTTTCCCCGTGGAAGTTCTATCACATTCAAATTTATTTTTGGAAGTAAAAATGAGAACTTTTCTCCCGATGAGCAAATAGTGGCAGAGACCCATGGGCTGAAGGTACTTGGAGTTGTTTGAAAGCTACCTGTGTGCACTTAATCCCACCTTCTCCTGATGCATTACACTGAGCAAAAAATCAGAGCGAGGACTTAATTCTGGGCAAACCAACCTGCAACATTTTGGAGTAATCTGAAGATGTAAACCTGCCCGTAGATTTTTTTCCATGTTCACACTCCCTAATTTCCCCAAATCTGAGATTTGAAGCAGTTCCTCTGAGCAAGTCCTCTACTGAATTGACAACATTGCTAAGAGACACTTCCCTGTAATTCAGAAGCTGCACCATTATTATGGAAAAAAGGTTCAGGGGAATTCAATTACCTATTTAGGTGGGATCCATTTCCTAAAGTCAGGAATACTTGAATAAAAAAAACACATAATCCTGAGTTATAAATTGCTTAACTTTATACTGGTGGAGTTCACACTTTACACCCAAACAGTGATAAAATAGGACTTCAACCAGTTAGGGAAAGAGGCAGCAAACAAAACATTTCTGGCCACAGGAACAGGTAAAACATCCTTCAATAAATGGAGCCAAGACCCTACCTAGGTTTGTTGCTGGAAGTTAAGGCACTTTCATATTTATCTGGGACATGACAAGTGTGCATCTAAGAGTATGAGGAGCAAGTAGGAGGGAGGAAATGCCTCAACTCAATTACAGTTTGCCACATGATTTTCCATCCTAAGGCACTGCCAGTAGCTGGCAACACAGACTGTTACAGAGCTTGCAACAGAGTTGGAGTCAGCAACCTCCAGTCATGCAGCGCGGGAGCTGAGTTCTACTGGAGATGGCACGCTGGTAAATTTGCCTTTCCAAGGAAAGAAGCATCTAGAAAGAGAGCATGTGTACAGTACAAGACCACCATGTTCCTGCCTTGTACTGCCTCTCCGATTACTCTAGAAAATACTACCGTCACAGCCCTCTGCATTTTCTTTCCTTACTCAGGGGGGATATGACTGAAGTTATGCACAAGCTTCCTAACAAACAAACCCCAAATATAATCATCTCTTGAGGTACTCACAGGATGAAAAGGGGTGTGATGGGCAAAGATACTGAAGTGTGATGCAAAATGAGAAGATGGTGAGGAAATCCTGATCCTCCTTATCCCTCCTGCACAGGGAAAAATACAACAAATAAGCAGAATTAGAAACCACAAAAAAAACCAGCATGTAGGAAGTAAAAGGAGCTACAGCAAGAGTAGAAGACTGGAGCTATTCTCCTTGAAGTCCTCATTCGTATTGTGCTCAGTTCTGGAAGAGCTGCAGTTGACAAGAACAGCAGGTGAATGTATACCTGTTCCACACAGCCTGGAGGACATTATCAGTACCTGTGTCTAAACTCAGATTTTGAGTCTCATAGGGGACTTCAACCACCCTGATATTTCCTGGAAGGACAATGCAGAGAAGGGAAGGCTCAGGCAGGATCTCATCTGTGTAAATAAATACCCTGCGGGCAGCGCAAAGAGGATGGAGCCAGGCTCTTTCCAGTGGTGCCCAGTGACAGCACTGGAGCAGTGGGCACACACTGAAGCACACGAGGCTCCTGAACAGCAGGGAACACTTTCTTAATGTCAAGCTGATTTCAGCATTGGCACAGGTTGCCTAGAGTGGCTGTGGAGTCACCAACATTGGAGGTACTCAAACTTCTGAACGTGGTCCTGGGTAGACAGCTGATGGCGGTCCAGCTTGAGCAGGGGTGGGTAGGACTACATGACTGCCAGAGGTTCCTTCCAGCTTCTACCATGCTGCAGAAAGAAAGAAACACCAGTTTGCATCCATTTTCGAACTCTCTGGTCATGATCACAAACTTCCTCTCTGGCTTGGACTGCAGGGTCATCAAGCTCTGGATCACTGCAGGCTGTAGTCTTTGAGAATCCAACTCCTGGTGGAGTGTGCTCACCCAGAGCATACCTAAGTACAGCCCAACTCACTGGAGTGAGCTCAACCCGTTTCAATAAAACAGGGGTCATCTTTTACCCTGCCTTGAAAAAACATAAAGAAAAGTTATTTATTCAAAGGAAAAGAAATTTATTTCCTCTAGGATAAACAAGATTGCAATACTTAATCAAAACAAATCTGTGCCTTATACCTGACACATTGCTTTGGTCTTAACAACTCCTTGAAATTTTGCATTTTCTTCCAAATTCTGCCTCAATCAATGAAGCTGAACAGTAACCCAGCCATGGCAGTCATGCTGAAGCAGAACCACATGGACTACCCAAGAAGCGGGTAGTGTGAGCCTTTAGAGCCACTGTAACTCATCTGTACCATGTTGTCTGGGTATAACTAACTAAACATTCACTACAGAGCAACTGTGCAGCTCTGCAGCGTGAGAAGTCAACTCATAATGTTCTAATAAACCGGTATTTGCTAGATGGGGCTTTCCAAGACTCATTACCTTCTCCAGCAAAATATTCTGACTGCCAGACAAAGCTATATGATTTGTCTCAGTAGGAAAAGACACTCACTGAGGCCACCCCCAAAGAACAGGTTTAGTTTGCCCTAGAACCATAAACATCTGAATTAATTGATATTAGTCTGTGTGGCAGCAGAATTGGTTCAAAATCCTTCAAAAGAAGATCTCTGCAAATTGTTAATCCAATGGTTTAGAACAGGAAATTTGGAAATCTCTCACAGTGCATACTCAGAAAAAACCCTGAAAAAATAATTCGGATCCCTGATCATTCTGAAAGGTCCTGGCACAAGAAGATAGGCTACTGCATTTAATACTTGAAAAAAATACAGCCCCAAGGTCTGCAGTTCAGGTTCCCCTACAGTGGATATCCGCATGGGTCACACCAGCCATTCAGATGAAGGCAAATGTACTTTTTCACATTCATTCAATTTTTTTACATTCTGCTACAGGTTTAGCAGGTTAGATCAGCAAACAGACTTTTCATGGACATTAAACAGATTAAAACATCATTGGTTGAAAACATAGTTTTCAATGAGGAAAAGAAAAAGTAGTAAATGTGCAAGAATGATATTAATGAGGTACCTGAAAACCTGGAAAAAAACTGAAGAGGTTTTGGAAATCTGTGGTTAGCCTACATTTAAAATGCCATTCAGCTCCCTTACTGCACTTCTTAACAGCAGGATGCTTCCACCCAATACTCACATGATAAGTTAATGCTTTGGGAACAAAACTCACTGAACAAGAGATGTGGCGCATCTCCTCCTAGACAGTTCTTGACACACAGGCATTAAAACTACAGTTTTGCCACTGGGCTGGGGCAGCGCCCGAGGGAACGGCCTGAAGTTGTGCCGGGGGAAGGGTTAGGTTGGATATTAGGAAAAGGTTCTTCACCCAGAGGGCGGCTGGGCGCTGGAACAGGCGCCCCAGGGCAGTGGTCACAGCACCGAGGCTGCCAGAGCTGAAGAAGCGTCTGGACAATGCTCTCAGGCGCACCGTGTGCCTCTGGGGATGGTGCTGTGCAGGGCCAGGAGTTGGACTCGGCAATCCTTGTGAGTCCCTTCCAAATCAGGGTGCTCTGTGATTCTAAGAAATACAGCAGTCTGCAGTGCTAATATATATAAAATAATAAAATGAGTCATATAAAAATTGCCCAGAAGACCCTGACATGGTTTGGTTGGCTGAAAATAAATGAGACTTCAGAGATCCTCAGCAGAGTTTTGTATCCCAGGAAGGTGGTTTGAACGTGGGCGGTATCTGGCCAGCACTACACAACAGCCTGACACACCATCATTATTTCCCCATCGCTGACTTTCCTAGACCTCCTCTAAGTTCATCCTGCTGAAGAAGGGCAGCCGTAACCCGAGAGGAGCTGCAGCACCAGCAGCCGGAGGTGCGTTATCCCGGAGGCGCAGCAGCCCGGCAGCACAAGGCACAAGACAGGTAAGTGCTGGATTTTCCCTCCAGGCCTCGCCTCAGACTGAAGCCACTGGCATGGAGGACGAGGGAGAATCAGAGCGTCCCACCCCAAATCCACGTGTAACACAGGAAAGAGGCATGGCTCCTCCACGGGGCTGACAGCAGAGATAAGGCATCTTCTACATCCGTTGTTCCTATCGGGCACAACAGGAGCTCTGTTTGAGGAGCTGCAAAGACGCCCATGCCTGGACTGCTGCCACACTTGACCCTGCAAATCACTGATGATAAAAGAGCAGAGCGCAGCACTGCTCAGCTTACAGACTTGCCCACTGTCCCCACCAGATCAAGGCACTATCAGCGCCTCACAGGCTTGATCCCACCTCGCATCAGCAATGCGAAATTGCACTTTCCAGTGTGCTCTCCCTGATAACTAAAGCCATCCGCACCTACACCCTAGACGTGGAAAGGAGTTATCCAGGAGCCTGACAGAAGCGGCTTAATCCTTCTGGAGAATGTGGGGCCAGAGGCAAGAGTGCAGTGGGTGCACCCGCAGACCCTGGTGCTTGCAGCCCAAAGGCTGCTGGGTGGCCAACATCTGCTGCCAGCTCTTTCTCTTTGATTCGTATCTTGTGCAGGGACATCAAAATACCTTGGAAGCGTTCACTTGCCAGCTGCCACAGAAACAGTGCAGTCACAAACGAGGAATGATGCCAATGCCAAAGCTTCTCAGCCTTCAAATTTAAAATATATTTAGAAATTCTGTTTTGAGCGATAAAATTAAAAAACCCAGAGCACTGTGGGTCTCCCAGCAGCAAGACCTGGCTTTGTAGGTTGGGGATTTGGTCCTGTGGAGCGACACTCTGGCTTGTTGTTGCCTCCGATAGGATTACATTTATCAGGGAGCTGGAGGGCCTCTGCGGCTCTGTGGGAACCCCTAAGGGGAAAATCAGGGTCTCCTCAGAACTGACAGGAAAATTTAAGACTTCCTCAAAGAAGAAAAGAAGCAAGACAGAAGAAATCCAAGGGAAGAAGTGGAACTATTCCTGACAATCATGATAATTGCAGTTTTGTAAGTTAGGCTGGCTGGGTGCCCAGAATGGGTAAAAAAACCCCAAACCAGTTTAACTGACAAGCCTATAACCATTTGCTGCAGCAAAGCAAAATGACCGCCCACTTCTCAAAAATCTCAATTATAAATTTTCCCTCATATCTACTTTTTTTTTAAATTTATGCAAATTAATTAATCTAGGCCTTAAAGCAGTAGTGAAGTATTATATTTCTGACAACAGTGTCAGTAAAAACAAACAGGAAATAAATCTTGCTTACACATATTTTAAATAAGGGATTTTAAAATTTTAAGATACATAACAAGCCAACTACACACACCCAATGCATAATATTCAGTAGTCAAATATATATTCTGCATATATAACTTGCCCAATAATTTACAGGGTTTTGCTCATCATAAGAATTTTAGATACATTTTTGTCTCTAATGTTCTTCTTTTAAAGGTTTCACTAACAAGTCATCCAATTACCTTTGCATCATGACAACTTTAAACTCAGTTTCATTGCCCTGTCACCATGACCTACCATTGTAGCAGTACAATTTCTGAATGCAACACTTCTGAAAATAAGAAATGTTCACACAACTGCAGACCACGGCATCCTGGCACAGCTTCAGAAGTTTCACTTTAAAGGTTAGTGGTGCAAGATTATATACAATGGGAAAACTTTTACAAGGAATTCCAGAAACTCTAGAGGTGGATGTCAGGCATCCTCCTTGATGTTCTCTGTGGCAAACAAAACAATTTTTTTTAAACAGAAAGTGGAACAGTGAAATTATTTTGGACTGTTATTTGATCTACACAGGGTTTTTTTTACTTAGAAAGAGTTAATCCATGCAGTAGTTTTCTATCTTTAGCAGGAACTACACATCCCCTGATTGAATCATATAAAATACAGAATTATAAGAAATGGTGTCCTCAGGCTCACTGAGGGAAGAAGCAGGAGCCACATGAAAGAGGTACCCCTGTAAGGCTGGGCACTATATCCTTCCTTAACTTTTCAGGATCTGCCCAGGTGTTGAACCCCCTTCATCCCTCCCTGGGGCATTCCCTTTGTTCAATCATCCTTGAAGCAGAACTTCACCAACACTCAGAGCAGCTTTTGACAAGGACATGTAAAAACTTTCCCAGCTGGAAAAGGAACATGGGTGCTGGAGGAAGCCTGGCTACCCAGAGCTTCGACTGTACAGCATTAGAGAAATTGAGACATTTAGGCTCTTAATTGCCCATTTACACTGACATGAAGTAGGCCTTGAGCACTGTTGGCTACGGTCTGCCCAAAGTTATATTTACTACCTAATTTTAACAAGTTTATCTTTCCTAATGATCATTTTGTATCTGGAGAGAATAAGCAGCCCCTCAGGATCCAGTTCATTTTTCCTTGAGCCTTTGTAATATACTGGTTTCTCAGCCCTTGATGCCAGCTCCCCACATGCTCAGAATGACATAAATCACAATTTTATCTAATCTGCATCTTTTCTAAAAAAAAGAAAGCCCATTTCTCTCCTAGCCTTATGTCAGTATTCATCCTTGAAGTCTCCTGGAGCTGCATCCAATTCATACCAGAGTACAAAAATGACCAGAGCACAATCTTTTGGTTGCCTTTATTCAAATCCTTTGGTCTGTTTTGCTGTTATCCGTCTTTCCCACAAACCCAACTTGATGCCTGCTAACACAATGCACAGTACCCTGGCTCAAGACTCGCTGTTTATGCTGCTCTGGACACGTCTCTTGCCCTGCCCCCAGCATCTCCGTGCTTTATTTATTCTGCTGACTTGTGCCAAATGCTGAAGTCACAGTCTGAGTTTTCAGTTAACTCATATCCCTACCTCTTTTTCCTATTCTTATTGCCTTTCCTCACAAACATTATCAGGTTTGAATAGCTCAGTCTTTTTCATACCTGCCATATATTTACATAATGGACAACTGTGGTTTATTTTCCTTTGCCCCCTTCTCATGAAAACCTGGCAACTCACAGTGCTCCATCCTTGTGTATTTGCATATCACCTGGGATAATCTGGACCTCAAAGTGACATGGGGGTTAAGAAATATGAAGCTTATTTTGGCTCTGTTGTGATTCTGAATCCTAGCAGCCAACTTCCTTCTTTCAAAATGTAATTTTTCAACAAAACCCACAGGCTTTTAGACTCTAATTCATCCCAAAAATACATTCAGATGAACAGGCTCCAGCCAGCTCTCACTTGCCATGAAGCCAACATGCTAATAGAGCTCCATCTTTGCTTTCAAAAACCTCATGACAGGATAATTAACTTAATAGTCCAGACTTCTCTTGGGTCAGCTTCAATTCTCTTCCCAGAAAACTTCCCCAGGCTCTTGACAATATCTTGAAACTGGTTTTCACTGTCTCACACTGTTACTGCTCTTGACAGTCTGTTTCAGGATTTTCCCATGAACTAACCTTTTCCATCACCGAGGCAAGCCATATGCTATTGAAGGAGAAGGAGAACAAGGAGTGATGGATCCCCTCGGTAATTCCCCAGTACCTCCAGAACCTGGTAAAGCGGGCATTTATCCTGCTGGCAGCAACACCCTTGGAACAGCTACAGGGACACAACTAAACAGGCTGCCTGTCCAGCTGCAGCACCACGGGACAAGGACATTTCTGATCCTTCTTTGAAAAGGTCAACCAAGTTTAAAAGCATTGGATTGGGTGAAACACCGTGCAGTGCATTTCCCTCTTCTGTAGCCTCCCTTTTGTAGTAAGAATAAAATCTTTTGTGCAGATTTGCTACTCTTCTCCATGACTTTTTTTTTAAGGAAGCACCAGAAGGCAAAGATTGTCTGTTTTTACACATTAGTGCTGCACTTGACATGATGCTGCTAGCAGGCTATGGCATTTCACGTTCAGTATGAGAACTGATTAGAAATTGGGCAAAGTGCTCAGAAGTTGCACTGTTTTGTCTAAATGTGCTACTACCCATAGTGAATCCTTCACTGAGAACATCCAGAAAGTTCATGCAAGAGGGGTTTAGACAGCAGGAATAAAGTTTATACCCACTGCAACAAAACTGACTGTAGTAATTTCACATTACAGACACAGGGAAACATCTGTGGAGGTCAAAAAACAACAACAACAAAGCAAACTGAAGATGACTGAAGCCATGAAAAACTGAAGTCCATGAGAAGCTGCTATTTATTTCTACTTCTAAATGGAAACATGATTCTTTGACAAATCTGATTCCAGAAAAATTGCCCCAACTCAGGGTCACACAGAAGAACTCAGAGCTGATGAGACAACCCAGCTCTAGGGGCTGCTGTCACCAGATGATACCAAAGCAGTACTTTATAAATAAGCCTGCATGCTTGTAGGTGAATTAACAAAAACATTCAAATGTCTTTCATGGGCAGTTATCAAGACGATTTTTTTCTTGCCATAGTTGTACAAGGTCAAGAAACCAAAAGAGCTTGTACAACACCAATCAGCTTCTTGATTTTTTCCACACAGATTCTTGTATTTGTAGTTGTTCTCCTAGAACAGGGCACTATCTCACCTCATTTGATTGTGAATGGAATAAGCTTAAACACACTCAGAGGTATTTGGCATTTTAACCTATTTGTTCATTAGGAAGAAAAAACCCCTGGTTCTTACCAAATTCAGGACATTGTGGAAGAACCTGAGAGTTCTTTATGCACACTGCAATCAACTGTCTAAACATTCTGTTCTCTTGTGACCACGAGACTCCCAGATTGTTTGGAGATGAGTTTGGAGAGAAACACATCAGAGCCTCATCTCATGTCCGGAAAATACTGTATAGCTTTCTAGATTATTATTGAAGAGATTCAAGGTAAAATTTGTTATGTTTAGTCTCTGTTCAAGACCAATTTCTAAATTCATTTTCTTCTTTATCCTTTTAGACTTCTTTGCATTCAGAGGCAAAATGGGGCCAACAACAACCCTTTTAGAGTAGGAGCTGTATAAGGTGGGACACTTTTAAAACCCACAGTGCCTCTACCATCTCCTCACACGTTCCAGGGACAAGCATCTATGACATTCTGGAGGCAGTCTGGTTCATGAAGCTGTTTCTGTGTTATTGAAAAAGCTTCAGCCAGACATCCATCATATGTTACCAATGCAGTTTTCAACTTTTGAAAACAGATGTCAGTGAATCCAGGAGGAGCTGAACTTCCTGAACCAACTCACCAGTGCATACTGGAGTAAGACAAGAAAGAGCTGTTCCAGATTATGAAGCACCGAAGCAGCCCTGCATGGGGCAAGCCCACCTTCTGACAGTCATGTTAAAGACATTTTCTTCACAGCTCACCACTCTAGAGGTCCTTCGGCATATAATTAATTTGATCCAGTCATGCATAAGAGAAGAAGCAGAGGGAACAGCATCCGGATCTAAAAGAATCTCACGTTTAGTTGAAACTGAGCAGCAACTCCACTCCAAGCCCCCAGAGAGGAAAAGTCAGCATAGATTGTCATTCACAAAAGAAACAAACCTATAGAATAAAAATTGGCTTTTCCACGCCATCTACCAGCACCAGTGAAGAGTTTTGCCTAGAGTTTGTGTGCTTTCTTACATGGAAGTGTCATGGCTACACTCCAAGCTCCCACTTCCATAGGGGCTATACGAGAGGTTCCCACGGTCAGCAATACCTTGGGGACTTGAAAGAAAGCTACAGAAATTCTTCATTATTTAAAAAAGCACTCACTTCTCTTCAAGGGAAGACAGAGAGGAGAGAGGTTCCCATGCAAAGTAACAGGGGTGAGGTTGGGCTGGAAGCCCTTTTGAAGCCACATCTTATATCGCTTCCTGAAAACGTGTTCAATCCCTGCTGAATCTTGCCCCTCTGAATCTTTGTTGCAAGGCACGGAGCTCTGATTTCACTCTAACTTAATGAGAAGCTTAATGTCTAAATGTTTTGAGCGTTGCTTGGGGAATAGCAAAGAAAGCCTGGCAGCAAGAAGTAGAGAAAAAGGAAAGAAAAAAAAATTTAGTCTCTGACCCTTTGAGAAATCAGGGAACCAAAAAAGCATCCTACTGATTCTGCAAAGTTTAAGGGACTTCTATCAACAGGGATCCAAACTTGGCTCCTAAACCTCATGTATAATCCCCCAAATAAAGGCCTGGCTCCTTCCCACCAAATGCATCCATTTTTTGCCTAGATCACATAGAACTGACATGCTTATAATGGGAGCCATAATTAATAGTGTTTCAGCAAAACAATGCACAGTAATGTCTCTCTGCTCAACTGAAAGAAAAGTCCTACAGCTAAAAAATCCCAGCCTTCCTCTCAGGGAGAGCAGAACAATGAATCTTGCTGCGGAGCGACGTATTCCAGGCAATTACAAGAGCTGCAGACCTCAAAGCCACACTCTGAGCATGACTGGAACATAAATAGATTAGCAACTGCTAAGGACTGCTCTTCCTCCTGATTCACAAAGCATGCTCCCACTTTGCTTTTGCTGCCTTTAATGATGCACAGCCCTTATTATTTTAATAAGAAAAGCCATTTCACCTTTTTATAAATACCCCAAATGTTACCTCCATGTTACCCTTAGTTACCCTTCATCCCTCTGTTCTCTGCAATGCTGCTGACTGAATGTTTTTCCAGCACATTACAGTCTTGCCTTAAGCCGAGTAAACCCCATCCTGCTTCCTTCACTTACATCACCCCCCAGGCAGGTAGAGGAAAGATAAGAATTGTTTTGCCCTGAAGTCCTGGCCAAAACCACCCCGGCTCTGATTAGCAGTCTTCAGAGGAAAACGGATGTGGCAAGCACCAATTCCAGGTTCTGAAGTAAATTCTTTGAACACTAAATGGTAAACTATGGCTCTCTCAGAGTGCTTTGAAAAGCAAGGAGCATCTCTGAGGCTGTTGCTTTGAATGGAAAGTGTCAGAGCAGCACGAACTGCCGGGCTATTTGTGGAAGGTCAGCCAGCAATTTGTTACCAGGGCTACAAGCAGAACCCAGATGTCTCTATCTCTGCACTTCAGGCATCCTTCTCTTTCTATCTCAAACTGTCTGTCCTTATGTCCTGTCCCACCCCCCACGAAAAAAACCCTGAAAAGCCCAAACAAAAACCCTCCACCAATTTTCCACCTCCACCAGTGCAGGCTGCGCTAGAATCCAAAAGAGCACTGTAATCCTCCACAGCCTCCCAGCTGGAGTAGGTAGCTCACTACTCAGCATATCCACTCTTCTGCACCTCTGCTCTGAGAAGAGGAAGTGCACTGTGTGGGGCCGGGTATCCAGCGTGAAGGCTGTCAATGCTGTTGGGGAAATAATTCTCACAAATAAACACCACAATGATCTGCTTTTTTAAAGTCCTCAAAACTCTGTAGGGACTGCGGCTTTTTAAAGATGTAATCTGAGGGTGCTTATATAATTTTAAATAATTAATTCAGGGAACTTGCAAATCCATAAACGGAATTGCTAAATGCCAGCTATTCCTACTGACCTTTAAGATCAGTGCAGGCACAGAGGTTCCATGAATCTCAGATTGTGATCCTGAGGTATTTAACATGAGAGATGCAAGTCATGTCATCCTGAACAGCATCACAGACGTCAGTGACACCAGGAACGCGCCACCACCTTCCTGTCAAATCAGTCACAAGTACATGATATGGCATTTAAGTCAATTATGGGATAGCAAATTATACCCCAATGATCACAAGGCTCAAAAATATGTGAGCACATTTAAATAACTTTATAGGGCTACAACACCTTGTTCTGACACCAGAAGAGCTAAAGATGCATTTAGTATCTGACCAAAAAAGAGAGACAAGGATCAATGTATCACTGCTGGGTTTTGCATCTGCTCTGCAAAAGCTGACCATTTAAATTCTTCATTCCCATCAATAACAAAGAGGAAAACTCTCTTCATAAATAGGAATCGGCACTGCCCAAATGGCAGAGTAGTGCCCAGTTCGTTAAGGATTTTATTCCATGCCAAACTACAAAAAGTTTTGAAAATTGCCATGTAATAGCACTAGCTTCCTGTAGAGTCTCAAGATAAAGCTTTTTAAAAATGCATACTCCTTCTGGCAGCACTGAATAGGGCTAAAAACTAGAGTGACAAAATTAGAAATACTTGTCTTCATGATAAATCAATAAATGTGCTGTTATTCAACATTAACCACACACTAAAACTTGGTCCCTTCACATTCTGTGTTACTGATAGATGATGCAGAAAGGCTGTCAGTATCTATGGAACCTGGATATCTGCCTTAGGCATTAACAGCAATAATATTAACAACAATATTTATCTATATTTTTACATTGGAGTGGGGAGGGCACAGAAGAGCCCATTCCACTGCTTAGGATATTCTTCAGTTACCCAAAAACCACATCCTTATTCTGATAACTAAATTGTTCTAAGAAAGCCAACTAAAAGAAATTTGCCTTAGCCAAGGCTCCTTGCTTTTGCTTTCTGGAAAGCTGAAAATTGCTCAAAGTCACTTTAGCTCCCCCTTTTTGCTCCTCTATACAGCTGCATTAAAATAAGTACTGTTCAGTAGTGCTGGAAGCTACTTCCCAGGGTGAAACTGAGGCCACTGCTTTATAAGAAGTTACCTTAGTTTATGGCAGATATTTCTGAAGTTCTTGTTACTATTCAGGAGGTGGTGGTTGTTTAATAGCCCGCTAATTGAATTAGTGTCCAGATTTGGTCTTTAGGCTCCACTCTGTGAATAAAAATGATAAAGAGAAGCAGTTCAAGCATGTTCCAGTATAGCTGCGACATTAAGACAGAGTCAATTGCATGCATTAATCTTTAATTAACAGTATCAGAGGAACTATAATCTAGTAGCTGGACTAGCTACAAAAAGCCGTCATTCTAATCCCAGACCAGCCACTGATTTGCTATGCACTTCCCAAGAGAGGGGGAAGAGAAACACCCCTCTAAATTCTCCTTTTCCTTTATATCTTTTGCCTGCCTTACCCATTGCTCTTTGTAGTAGCTATAGCAGGGGCACTCCCTGCATGAGCAAAACTCTACCGTGGCTCTGCAGCATTAGGTGAGCAGCCCAGCTGCTAATTGCAATTAACAGCAACATCAACGGAATCTGACCTATCTCAAGACAGCTGTAAATTTTTGGCATTTCTTATCACTTCCCTATAAACCAAAAAGAGGCAGCCTCTCTTTGTAGCAAGGAATAATAAAAGCTCACAGATTACTTCCACCAAGAATATTATGGTCCATCTTTGTGAAACCTTCCTTACTCCCATTATTGCTTGCAAACCCCAGGCTGATGAGATATGAACTTGACTTTTTTTCCCAGTCATCCAACTTTACATATTGACTAGTGTCTCCAAAATGGGTATTTCCCAGTAAATGACAGCATGATGCAACCAGAAGAGAGCTGATGCTCCTCTTTCATTAAGCTCTGTCCACCTCCCTTTCAAGCTGCCTTAGATGAGCACAGGTTCTTGTCTCTCCTGCACTCCCCAAACTCCACCTGTGCCGAGTCTTGCCGTTTTCCCCCTGCAACCACATCATCTCTGGAACCTGAGAAAGAAATTTCTCTTTCACGTCCTTATCTCTAACTTTTCTCAGAGTCCCCTCATGCTAATGTTCCTTTCCACACACAACCATCAGTAGCGGCACTAGCACCATCATTAGTCCCCCACTCCTCCTAATGGGATGCACGCCTTTATGGGATACATACCTTTACTTCTCTTGACAGGTTTCTGATTCAGGCAGCATTTGCAAACCAAAAAGGCAGATATGTTCTATTTAGAGTGATTTTGTGTAACACATGCTATCCAGCTACCTCAGCTTTAATCTTCCTTTGTCAACATGAAAGTTTGTCCTCTACTTGTTCTGCCCACACCAACCTATGAACACACATAAACACTTAGTCAAACATAGTGTGCCTGGAAAAGCACATGGCCATTGAGGCCCATTTCCAGAGAGTTCTGCTACTCCCCAGTAACCTCTCAACAAAATTCCCACTCCATCCACCAACAGAGAGACAGGACTGCACAGCTCAGTAGAAAGGTTAAGGTTAAAGCAGAACGATTTCCTAGCTCTCAAGGAGTGGCTTATCTCTGTCTGTCCACATTCCAGGACAACAAAACCTCTCCTTCTCACACAACCAGCTTGCCTCAGGCTTGTCTCTGCATTCAGATATTTGGCTCTCCTTCCTCATGCTAGATAAAACACTCCCCTGAGGCAAAATTTTTTAGTAAGCACTCAGTTGCCTTTGATCTCAGAAGCAGCTGGTGCACAGCTGCTCCCCATTACTTTTGCAGCTCTTAGGAATCTTTTGCATTTTCCTGTCCTCCCTTACAGGCAGCCACAAAGGGCAAGAACATCACCAGCAACCATCTTTTATTCTCAGGCAAAATCTTTTATCTCCATCTCACGTGTCCTGCCCAATTCCTCCTTGAACTACTGCCCACCTGGCTCAGTCTCAGATGTTCCCTCCTAATGGGATCCCCAAACATGTGAACAATGCCTTCCTATTCCTCTTCTCAGCAAGGGTCTCCTCCATGCTTAGGAGTCTCCCGGGGAGACATACTACTCCATCTGACTGTACAGATGATAAAGGAAAGGCTGCTTTTTCTCAGGAAAAAAATACTCCCTGGGGTGTTTGCTGTTGTTGGGGGTTTGTTATGTTTTGTTTTTTTTTTTCAGGAGGGAAGATAGGAGTAAATTCCACCCCAGATTTCCTTCTCTGCAACTACAAAATCCAGCAAGCACAGGAAAGCCTCTCTCCTTAGAGATGTGTGCGCCACTGGACATTCCTAGGAAGCATGGATGTGGTTAGCACAGTATCACCTCACAGAGCCTAAGAGTAGACCAGCTGCAGTGCCTATTAACAGCACGAGGTTTTTCAGTCGTACTTTATACAGATTTAAAGAAAACAGGAGAAAGCTAGAAAACATCTCAGCATCTCAAGTTACAGTATTCAGAGACAGTATTTTAATCCCTTCCTTAGCTGGAAAAGTCATTTGAAGCCACTACTACTAGACAACTACGGACTGTAGGATACAGCACAGCCACTAAACACTGAGCTTTGAGAAATGCCCATGTACACAGGAGGTAGAGGTAACTACTGACCAAACTGCTGAGATTTCTCAAGACATCNTGTCTCCACAAGAATTTAAAAGAACAAAACAAAACAAGACAACCCAGTAAAAAAAGAAAAAAAAAAAGAAGAAGAAAAGAAGAGAAATTAACCTTAATACTCACATGCTGAGGCGCTGAAATGCTTTTTATCAGCTTGCCTTACAGAATGGTCTCACTGAGGCAGTTGCTGCGTGCTCACCAGCTCCTTCTCCAGCAAGGAGCCCCACCTGCTCTTGCAACCAAGTACTCTTTAGAAAAATCACTTCACCTGGTCCCACTGCTGACACTTCAGAGTCAAGTCCCACAGCTGCTTCTTGGAAGCAAACCCACCCATACAAGATTCTCACTTCTGGGTGGGGTTTCTTTTCCCTCAGGTAGTAAATATTACATTTGTTTTTATGCCTGCATACACACTGTTGAGGAAAAGGTTTTACTAGAATCTGGTAGAAAGATGATCCCATTCACGGGGCCTCCAGTTAATAGCTCTGAAGCTACAAACTTCAAAATTTCCTAAAAATTTAGTATTTTTAACTTTGTATTAGAATTTTTGCTACAAGTGTAGCTTCTAGGAAGGCTCAAGTAAAAACTTGACCTTCCGGTCCAGGGGAAAAAGGAAGATACTTCTTGCTACTAGTTCCTTTTATGTAAGTCCCTAATGCCTCAATGGACACTTTCAAAGACTTCAGTCAACAACTCAAGCCCTTCACACGGATGCACAGTAATGAAACACAACCATGACAAGTATTCCCTAGTCACCTGCCCAGCAAAGAATTTTCCCAGATTCTTGTACCATTCTATATTCAGTTTGTGATTCTGGGAGTCTGTCTGTACACGTAACTTCTGCACCTGGTAGCCTACTAGAAACATCTCATGGCAGCACAATTTTGAGAAATGACATCCTGATTTAGAAAACCGCTGATTCATCGGAGTTGTGTCTGTAGGACACGTAGCAGAACTTGAGCAGAAGGGGGTTATGGTTAGTGGAGGGCTGTGGTAGACAAACACCACCCAGTAAATCATCCCGCACGGTTCTCCTCACTGAAGAGAAACCATAAACAGATAAAAATAGAGCTTAGCTGCTTCCCATGGTCTTTCTGCCTTTCTGTGCCACTCACCCTGACATTTCCACTACAGCTTTCTCCCAATTTCCAGTACCAATCTCTCACTCCATCAAGGGAACAGTTTCCATTTTAGCACTGCATTGGTACTTTAATGATACGTACCCACTCCTTAAAACAAACCCAAGATCCCGCCTTCCCCAAATCCACCAGCCACGGATTTCAACAGGAGTAGCGTGGATTCTTTGTAGCTGCCTATGCTCTCAGCATTACTACTTATTGTTAATGAAACCTGTTCCACATCAAGTGCATTGTGTGAGGGCACGTCCACAGCTCTCTTCCCAGAAATGCGTCTTCAGTAACATCACAGCAGGACTCAGCTCCATGAGCTGCCCTGTAAGCAAGAACCACGCCCTCCTTTTGAAAGCAGAGACTGTGTGTGTGTGTGTGTAGGTCAATTAAGAAAGGAAGCAGCAGACTTTTGCATCACTGTCAGAAACATACTTCTGATAAAACCAACCGTGATTGCAAAATCAGGGGGACAGGTCAGTAGGTCTTCACTTTTTCCACATTTAATGGGTGCTCCTCACCTTTTTTCTCCTACCCCCTACCCTATCAGGGAGAACACAGCTCGCCCTTTGTTTTTTTTGCTAGCATGTAGGCTGAAATATCTTAAACAGGGATATGAAGGTTTCGCAGACCTTTAATGTAAAGAAATAAAACAATCCCACAATGAGCTTTCCTGTCAAATATTTTAGCTAGCAAACTGTAAAGCTAACTTTCAAATTCCAAATTTGCTCCTGGAAAAGAGGACTACCTACAGTCAATTCCTGAGAAAAACTCTCAAAATTTAACTTTTCCTAAAAGCTGTGAAATTTTGTGAAGTTTTTCAGGAGGCACTGTATGACAGTGAAGAAACAAAAATCCATTCCGTCATTGGCTACAAATGACAAAAACATGAACAGACTCTTAGTTCTTAATCTGTTACATAACTACTTGTATAAAAAAGATTTTATTAGTTTTCTGCCAGTAACGAGGGAATATTAGAGAACTCCTTCTGTGGACACAGCTTTAAGGAGGACAATCATCATGAGCTCCTACAGCCATCTGAAGCCAGTAGTCCAGATTTCTAAAAATGACAAAGTTGTACAAGTTCTCTCCTCCTTTGTGGAAACCATGTTCACTTTCTCTCCAGGAAACAGGGCTGTCTGCAAAGCCATGCACAGTTAGGGTCAGCCAATACGCCAGTTTTGGTTCACCAAAATAGCAACTGCAAGCAAGAAGACAAGATAATAAGTGATTATAATGGAAAATGTAGCACATTCAAGTCTACAGCATAAAGTAAAACAGTCAAAGACACACTTCAGTGAAAATTTATTAACAGTTAAAAAGCTTAGTCCATAATAAATAAACTCAAAAGAAAATATTCAGAATACATTAGGGAACAAAGTAAGACTGACTATCTATTATTCCTACCATAGTTTTATACATGGCAAATCTGCAAGCTGTAGCAATTAGAAAAAGCTCTAAGTTGTAAAGTAGCAGTTCTGACTTCCCTACAGAATGCACTGTCTTTCAGAAAATGGAATATTTAATGAGAACAATTGCTATCAGGGAGGAAAAAAGACATTGGAGGAAGTACTGTAGTCTAAGGCTATGCTTGACACAAATACTTTTACCACCAGAGAGGAAATAGATCATGAATAATCAAAGCCAGATATTATCCAGTCTGCATTTTAAAAATGTAGGAGTTCCATACAGCCACAGTTTCTTAGAAATTCAGATAAAAACCAAAGTCATGACTAGAATACAGGGCAGGCTTTTTCAAATTCAAGGCATCCAAAATTGTTTATTACTTTTTTTATACTGATGTCAAGCTTCCAGCTCATTTCCTAATTAAAAAGAGCCTTCATTAATATATTTTGCTATTTATTTCCAACTGAAAAGTATTTAAAAGTGATTTCAAATAAGAAGTGTTTAAGTACAAGTGTTATAGCAATGTGCTCCTGTCAGCCCTTACCACAGCTGCTCCAGTAACTGAATAATCTTCTCAGGAATTAAAAAGCCTGTGATTGTGCATAAAAAAGCTTTTTCCACCACTGTGTTGGGCTCTGGGCAGCAATAGGTTGATAAGAAGCTGGAGGATTTGTTGTCTCTGGAAGAAAAAACAATAAGCAACTGAAATAAATATACTTTAAATATTCTATAGGATGTCCTAGTAATCAGAATTTGTACCAAACAAGTACAATCTATGTATATCATCTAAATTAATGCCAAAGAAACTAATGACCACACAATCAATACAAAAGATCTCATGGTTCTGTGGGTTAACCCTGCATGCACCCAAACACCACACAGCCGCTCCCGCACTCACTCCCACCTGGAACAGAAAGGGTAATGGGAGAAAATGCATGGGTTGAGATAAAGACTATTTAGTAAGCAGAGGAAAAGTTCCACATAAAAGCAAAGCACACAAAGGAATTAATTTACTTCTTCCTATGGGCAGGCAGACGTGCAGCCTCCAGGACGTGCAGCCTCCAGGACAGCAGGGCTTCTAACTGACCTGGGGAGACAAACGCTGGACCTCTGAACGTTTCCCACCCATCCCTGGCCAAGCTTTTGCTGCTGAGCATGTCACCATATCCCATGGTGTGGGATATCCCTCGGCTCAGCTGGAGTCTGCTGTCCCGGCCAGGTTCTCTCCCAGCCTCCCCACCGGCAGGGCCGTAGGAGAGACAGAAAAAGGCCTTCAGACCATGCAAGCCCTGCCCATCAATAGCTAAAACATCCCGTTATCAACACTCTTGGTCACAGATCCAAAGCACAGCACCACACCAGTTACTATGACGAAAATTAACTCCATCCCAGCCCAATCCAGTACATATGGGTACCCCTAAAACACAGATAAAGTCATTCAAGACTTACAACAAACATTTAACTGCAAAAAAGACTCCCCACTCACAAAACAGTATCTGTCTTGATTATTATTCAACTATTTTTTGAAATAAATTGTGGCTTTTCTTACTTAAAAGATTTTTAAAGATCAAACAAATTCAAGTACTTACAAACTAACTTGATTCAAGACAGCACCCAACCATTCAAAGAGCTCCTCTGTACTGCAGGACTCCTCCGGTTTTCCTTGTAGATCATGACTTTGTAACACTGGACATTGCAAGTCCCTTAAGGTGCTGAATGCTATTTTTGGCTTCAGGGCCTGTATTTGGTTTTTTGAAAAGTATGACATCAGTGTTGATCCCTCTGCACCTTAACAACACAGTAACACAAACAGCTGTTATGAAACTACTACACAAAAGAAGCAGTGAATACATGAAACATTTGTATATAAACAAAAATGCAATGTGAAACTGCTTGTGTGCTTTTAATCCATAGCAAAACCTTAGAATCTTCCACTTCCTTATCTTCTTGGAAATAAAAGTTAGTGCAAGATAGAGCATCTTAGTACAGCTCAGTCAATTTGCTATCTAACTACAAAGTGTAGATCTGCCAATAGAAAACTCAAGCAGAATTAACTGCATGAGTAAAATGAGCTCATTAAAAGGAGGAACTCAGAGTGTTCCTGAAAAGGAACAGATACAATGGAGCAATAATGTCATCTCAGAACACCGTTTTCCCTGAATAATGGAAAAGTGAGCATGTGATAGCAGATTTATCAGTGATGCCAAGAGAAATTCCAGAATAATCTGGAGCATAAGGACTGAACAGAAAGAGGAGAGGGTAAAGAAATCACAATACATCACAAAGGTCGCTTTACTAGAAGAATAAACTCACCCCTGCTCTCCTCTCCCTGATAACTCTTCAAATGCAGTATGGCCGTATGGGTTAAATGAAGCTTGATGGACTTGTGGGAAAGCACTAGTAGGAGATCCAAAACAGCAGGTACCTTGACTAGAAAACTAACCTAAGCAGGCATATTTTAAATTCAGAGATGTTACCAACTTGCTTTTGAAGCAGGAAGGTAATTGACACAGAATCAATTCTCCTAAATTTCAAATTCCAGATAATGTGTGCTATTTTCAGAAAGTAGCAATGGGTGTCTAGGAGACCAAGAAATAATGCCTTACTCATGAAAAGTCTGAAGTGCAGAGCAACATCTAAATACCACAGAAAAGGCATGTGTAAACAGCAGAAATTCAAGAATACGGTAGAGTTTAGGGTGAAATACTGTATCTAAAACTTTCTATCAGAAAATATGGACTGCCTAAAGTCTATCAGCCATATTTATGTCATCAAGGACAATCATCTGGGGGAGCAGAAAAAGGAGGGTTAAGCTCATTGTTTTTAGTCATTCTTCAAAAAAATGTTGTTCCAAAGGGCACAATGATAAAGACAGGCAGTCACTGAATTCTTCTTAATTTAATATTTTTATATAGATATATTAAAGTCTGAAGAGTGGCATAAGAGATGATCTTCCTTACATTCTGTTGGCATTTATTAGCCTAACAGGTTCAACTAATGTACAATATTGCCCTGGAATTCCTGGTAAAATATAGAAAATCATACATTTTACATGTCTGCTGCATGTGGGAGCCTCAGCTATAGCCCTAAAAGCAGGAAATCTCAAAGACTACAGTCAAGACCCTAAAAGAATAATTCCTCTAGCTACAGCACAAATTTCTTTGTTAACAGCAATCAGGCACAACATCGAAGCTTTTCAGAGGTCACTGAATTTCATCCAATAAACACGTAAAATCGTGATAGAAATTACAGCAATAGAAAAAAGATTGTACTGCCTCTGTCACTAAGGACTTGAGACACTCCATATTCCCTTTTCCTGTTCTTCTTTGTGCCAAAACCACAATGTGGGAAAATTGGGTATGAAAACCAAAAATCCTGCAGTGCTGGCCGCAGCAAGAAACACCAGTTATCAGCAGGAAGGCTGAAAGCAGAATGTTCACAGAGGACACAGACTCTCTTGACAAAACACAGCCCACTTTTTCCCTTCCAGCAGAATCTACACAATGTCTCATATCTATTAATAAAAACATATAAAAGTTTTATTTTTGTCAGTACTAAGGAACTAACAGTCTTTTGTGTGTTATGAGCACAAGATTCTTGCACAGAAAGGCCTTCACATTTAACTCCATATTCAGGAAATGATTGACCTGTTTTTGGGATGTAAGAAAGTGAGGAAAAAAATGCTATCCTTCCTGAATGCTATTAACATGGGCAGCAGCAAACATAAGAAGAATAGTGACCCTAGAGGCATTTTGCTCTCTGTCCAGGGCCAATAAATCCAAGCAAGCTGAGCATGAAGATCTGCCACCTCAGCTGGATTTATGTCACCATTTATGGTAGCAACAGCCTTCACTGTGACTCTTTCCTGAAGATTACAAGGACGGGAATTGCAAGCCTTTAAACAATTTCTGTATGACAAACAAGGAAGCATCCTTGTCATATGATTAGTACTTAGAGAGGGGGAGGAGAAACATGAAGGAATAAAGTGAAACATGGGACACTCCTAAAGGAGCTTGTAAGCAGCTTCCATATTTCTCAGATCAGCTAACTCCTTCTCAGACATGGCCTTGAAGAGCCAGGAAAAATGAACAATATATAGAGGAGATGGGAAAGCATTCTCAGGGACCTTTCTAATATCCCTTCTCCCTAGTGTGGAGACTCAAAGCAAAACAAGATCAAAAGTTACACATTTGTGATGAAGAAAACCATGTTTTTACGTATCAACACTTGCAGTTTTCATCAGCTCTACGCAAATGCTACATATCCCTACATACAGCCTGTTCTGAGGTAATACAAACAACTGGGGACTTTGAAAAACTTCCCTCAGAGGAGGAAAAATACTTGAGTCCAGAAGAAAAAGTAGTGCAATTAGAAAACAGTAGATAAACAAATACTAGAAGATTGTTTGAAACAGTACAATTTCTTATAGCAACCTTTCACTTGGCTCCAGCCTCAAACGAGTGCTTGAGAATAGAGCGATCAAACAGCACACTGTGTATGCAGGCATGTGGCACTTGATGTGAACAGGGAATCTGTACACATCCTGTAACTACTGAGGAAATCCAAGTTCCCCATCCTAAGTATGTAACTAGATACATAACTTATTTGTATTACTTAAAAAAAAGCAAAAAAACAAACCAAAAAACCTGTATTGATAATGGTTACGTATGTTACAAATTTATAAAGAGGCAGCACCATCAAGTACGCAAAGTTTTGCCAGGAAGCCTGGGCAACACAGAGAAAGGAAATGAAACAACCAATATACCTCCTATGAATCACTGTTGTGTTCCTGAACTGAGAAGTTCTGTGCACAGGAAGTAACACCCTCCCCACCCCCGACAAATAAACAAAACAAACAAAAAATCCCACCCACAAACATTTTAATCTAACTTTTCCCTGCACTGAAAATGCATTTGGACAATCACCAGAAAAAAAGAGTGAACTAAAAATATTTGGACTTCATGTCAGTTGCATTTTAGTTTTACATTTAATTCTTATTACCTGTATTATACCAAGCCAGTAGGAAGTCAAATTCTAGAGGTTTCTTTTCTTTCAAGGCCCAAAGCACTCTGTTATGTTTCTTGCTCTCAGGGTGAAAGCCAGCATCAGTCAAGTCAATAGTGATAACTGCAGAAAATGCACAACAGCTATTGGTACTCAATTGAAATAAATTTCATTTTTAAATTAGAAGAGCACAAAGAAACCGAAGAACATTACACTTCCTCTTTACAGCTACAAAATCTTTACAAAGTATTTGATTATGCAAATATGACTCCCCGTTATGTAAATAAACATTTGCCTCCTGCTGTGCTTATTTTGATATAATCTGGAATTGCTTCCTTGTGACTAGAGGGACAGATTCCTCTGGAAATGGCACTGACAGAAGTCCCTTAAAAATAAGGGACTGAACAATGCCTTAAAAATATCTTGGTAGTTAGGCAAGCTATTAGCAGTAAAAAAAAAAAAAAAAAAAAAAAAAAAAAAAAAAAAACCTAGAATTTGTAACAACAAAAGTCATGTATACAGCAATGACACTTTTTCAATAGGTTGTTTTTATCCTAGGTGAATTGTCCCATGGATAAGGTATATTTATTTTTCAAATGGAAATTTCATGGTACATTTTGATGCTCAGAATAGTAAAATGATGTCCCATTTTGCCAAAATGCTTATTAGAAATAATAAGTTTCCCCTCCTACAGTTTTTATGTAACTATACCTATCAACAGCTGTAAGTTCCAATACACTTGAGATGATACAGTGTTCATGTTTGGGTTTTTTAATTTCCTAAAAAGACAAATTAATAGAATTCCCAGTCATGATGTCTTCTCTGCAGCTGTTAAAAATTATGTTTTTCAAGTACTTGGTACATAGAGATTACCATTTTAAATATGTGAAACACAGTACAATTTTCCCTTTCAAGCACACAGTCTTGGGTGAGGCTCTTCACTGATTTTGTATAGTGCACACATTTTAAACACCTCCTTAATCAGTTTAAAATTTTCTGACTTAAATCAGAAGGTATAGACATTATGCAGAGTATGCAAAAATTCTTTAGTCCTACAACACTCCAGTAGAAACAACACAATGAAAACCCCTGAAATTAAAAATTTTATAGAGTACTGAAAAGATGATGCATTTGTGTCCTTAAAGCTGCTTTACTACTCGGAGAAAAAGTACTTCCACTCTTCAGGCAGTCCTTGCATTTGCATCTGGAAAAATATAACTTAGACAGCAACTAATTTTAGTGAAAAGGAAGTTTCAACATCCTAACAAGGTGCTTCTTAAATAAGCCCTGTTTATATAAATACTTACTATATCTCATTACTTTTTTGCCTGAATAACGAGAAGGGCGACCTTGCAGTCCAAGTTCCTCATAAGTATCTTTATCCACTGACAGAATTAGTTTACCTATAAAGAAAATAAATTTTAATAGAAATAATCTTCTGCTTGGTTCCCTTTGAAGTCTTTTGAGAACTGTATACCTTTTACAACGTTAGCTTCAGATCAGTGGTATTACTAATGTAATGCACACTCATTAGTTCCAGTTAACTGGATTACCAGATTAATTCTTAAAAAAAAAAGGTTATAACTCAATTATTCTTTTTTTATGAAAGGGGTCTTGTGAACTAGACTAAGAAAAACAATATTATTACTGAGATAATCATAGCTTTTTTACTGTATTACTCAGTTCATTGTCTCCATCTTTCCTCCACTCATCCTCTATCTAGCACTTGCTGTGTCATTAGCTGAGCACTACATTGCACAAGCACCTGATTTAGCAAACATTCATGCTCAACAGGCACGGCTCAACTAAATAAACAAAAGCAGTTCCTCCAAGTCCAGTGGGACTACTCACACTGAGTAAAAACTATGCTTGTTAGTGATGAGCTGATGGGTGCTGGAACAACCCTGCTTCTGGGCTCATAAAGCAGATCTGGCTGCTGCTGCTTGGTACAGAGCTTCACACAACAGCTCTCTCTCTACCACAGTCCTTGGTTCTACTGCACAAGTACCAGCACAGAACACAAACAAATAAGACTGCAGAGGAAGAGTTCGGACAGTGACATCACCAGGAACTGCAACACTGTCTCTGCAATAATTGTGCACAGCTTGTAGCACTAACCACATCACTATGAAGTATCCATTTTGTCAGGACTGTGCCAAGAGACACATAAAAGAATTCTTCTGAACAATCTGAATTTACTCATGCCCCCATGGGCACCTGTCATATTACAGCTTCGTCGGCTAGAGGGAAGATAGACCAATTTGTATTTCTATTATATCTTATATACTGTTAAACAGAAATAAGGCAATGTAATTGAAGTTCAAAATAGCTTCATCTTCTCACCTGAGATGTGGGACATTTTATGATGTCTTCTTATAAAACTGTGATGCAATTGAAATAGACTTGTAACATGTTACATAGCTCTCAGGGAATCACAGAATCCTTGTAGAAACATTGAAGGGTTTGGGTTGGAAGGGACAGTGAAAATCACCCAGTTCCAACTACCCTGCCATGGGCAGGGACACCTTCCAGTACAGCAGGCTGCCCATCCAACCTGGCCTTGAAACACTTCCAGGGATGGGGCATCACAGCTTCTCTGGGCAACCTGTTCCAGGGCCTCATCACCCTCACAGTAACGACTTTTTTCCTAATATCCAATCTAACCCTACCCTCCTACAGTTTGAAGCCATTCCCCCACATCCTTCTACTATGTGACCTGTTAAAAATTTCCTCTGTGGTTCTCCTTCAGGCCCCCTTTAGGTACAGGCAGGCACTCTGATTCTCCCCAGAGCCTCCTCTTCTCCAGGCTTAACAACCCCAGCTCTCTCAGCCTGCCTTCACAGGAGAGGTGATCCAGCCCTGTGAGTATCTTTGTGGCCTCCTCTGGACTTGTTGCAGCACGTCCATGCCCTTCCTGTGCTGGGGACCCAGAGTTGAATGAAGTACACAAGGTAGGGTCTCATGAGAACAAAAATTTAATATTTTAAAAGTGCTCCTAAGCAGCACTGATAACTTTCTTTTTTGGTTCAAATTCTGTCTTAAAGACAGGTAGGAAAGGAGAAGTTGGAATGCAATGCTTTCACAAAAAAAATCTCCTGTAGCAATTGCAATTATGGTTGAAGCATTGACAATCTGACCATACATAAGCAAAGTTGATTTTTATTGTTTTTTAATTACTTTTAGATGACATACATAATTTAACAGCATGAATGAAAAGAAGATCTAAAATTAGTATTTTTTCCAATTTACACGCATCTCTAAAAAAGTTGGCAAGTACAATAAGCATTACTTTCCAGTTTATATCATTCCAAATTAAAAACAAACAAACAAACAAACAGAAACAACCCAGACCACGACTGACGTGTAACTGAAACCAAAACAAATCCCCCATACCGTTTGGTAGCAGAGCTGCAGTATTATCTTGATCAATTTTTGTCTTATAGGTAAGTGCGTAGCATGAACCTTTAACAGTAAAGCAGAAAACCGTGAGATTACACAGCCTGGAAAGACAGACATGACAACATAAACAATTCACTTCAAGACAACCAAACATGACAAACACCATCTGAATCACTCTCATGTTTTCATCAACTAATTTTCTTCCACCTTCTCAAGCAGAATGGCATTGTCATTATTTTTATAAACCCTGTTCTGGCAATATTTTAAAGGACCTATGCTCACCTTTGTAAATAATTTTGTTGCATTATCTGCTACTAATCAATTTTTTTTTAAAATTCAAGTTTCAGATGCTGTGAACTCTGTGCACAAATACTGTATTGCTTCCATAACACTACTGGCATAAAAAACATTAATGAGATTCAAGGAAATAAGAAAAGAGCCCCACATTTAGCAAGTAATGGACCTCTTATTCTCCTCTTTCATCTACATGTCCTCTGTTCTCCTCTCTTGTCTCTGTAATTTATTTTTCTCTCTGGCTATCAGCTGAAGGGTGGAATAGCTACCATAAGCCAAAGGAGTGGGCTCTGCTAGATGAAAACAGCATGGCCTGACTATGCGAGGTGGCTGGGCAGAGGCTGTATCTTTCTTTGCTCTTACTGGGTAAGGATGAGCTGTCACATCTCTCTTAGTGAAATATAAAAAATAAGGCAGCATATTTTTCTTTTGCCTGCTGTGGAACACAGCTCAGCACAACTCTATGTTGAAGTATGAAAGAACAAAAAAGGGAGAAGGAAGATTTCTACAAGAATCTGCAAAAAAGTGAGGTGTAGAAGAAACAGGTATGAGGATACATGGAAGCCCTCTTGATAGCTGGCTTTCAGAATTGAGATGGAATAGGGAGAAGTTTATAAGGAATAATCACAGGAGTTTTGGACCCTGTGGGTGTAAACAAACATTGTTGCACATGACAAAGTAGAAAAAAGCATATAAACAATTTCATGCAGAATTTGCTTAGTAGTTTTCCTTTAAAACACTTTTCAGAATAAATACGACTATTAAAATTTTTACTATGCTATAAAAAAAGTACATTACAACTGCATTTGTTCTATTCTGATTTCCTCCTTACCTTTCTTCACGAAAGCATCAATGAATTCATGAGCAACCAATTCATGAACAGGTAAATTCCTCACCAGGTAGTACTCTCCAATATCTGCAATTGTGCTTTTCAGCACTTCAGGTAGCATGCCACATTCCGGGATCAAAAAAGACACCTATTAGGAATATATTTGTAATGTAAATCCCATCCTAAAACTGGTTCTGAAAAAAACCCCTAACCAAACAAAACAATAAGAAAATACAAAAGAAAACCTCTACTTTTCAAAGACGTATCAGTATGTTATACCAAAATGAGACGGAAAAAATGTAGTATCAGGCAATTGTCTTCAAAATGTACCAATTTTCATAGTCTCTAGGTACACCAAATTAATTATTTGGTGGTTTGGATTTTGGGGGTTTTTTCCTTTTTTTTTTTTTTTTTTGCTATAGAATAGCATTTGATGTATTATGTAAAGACATGATCTTACACAGCATGCATTAACAGAAGATCTTGTTTCACATCATTATACATTTTAGCTCGATGTCGCACTGGGACACCTCTTTCAGCCCTTGCTGGAGTACTTGTTGAAGCAGTTGTAACTAAAAATGTAGGCTAAGCATTTCTGTTATCTTAGCGGAAAAGCAAAGACCAAAGCAGAATCTTTAATTTACTTTTGCTTAAAGCCTTTCCTATACATTTTCCATAGACCAAGAGAACGCTGAAGTCTGGCAGACCAGAGAAAACAAGGTAATATATGGCAAGTAATACAAAGACAAGTACGAAGCTTCCCAGGCAACATAAAGGTCTGGCTCCTTGCTCCTCCCTCCACCCCTCAAAAACTTCTTTCCCAAAGCTCTTGGAGAACAGGTGCGTATCTCCCTTGGCACACCTGTTCAAGGTAATTAAGGACTGGCAAACGAGCTGCCTTCCACATCAGCAGAAAGCTTTTTGATTAGCTGCTAAAAAACGTCTCAGAAGTCAGAAACAATTAACAATCAGCCCAGAGAGTCACAGGGAATGAGAAGGGGATGATGAAACAGGGTCCTGCCTGATTGCTGCAAAATGTGGAATACCAAAGAATTTTCTTAAGGAAGGATGTTCTTCGATGTTTGGTCTTTGTACACTTTCAAGCCTGATCAACAAGAAGGGAGATCTAATCCATGAAACAAGAGCACAGCTAACAAGCCCTAAGTGAAGTCCAGGTCTCTCTGTTAAAGTTTAGGGCTGGACATGTTTCAGTGATCTCAGACCTAGGGTGAGGTTAACAAAGCTTGGGAAGAAGGATGGTACCACTGACAGTGGGCAGAAAGAACGCAGAATTTATGGGCCACAAGGACATTTAGCAGAACACCCAAGATAAGTAAGAAACTTAATAGAGCCAGTAACAGTGCTGAATCAGCTCTGAGTGGATAAAAGGCAATTCTGACAGGTGGAGATCACGGCCACCGCCGACCCCAGACACCCCCTGAGTCCTAAGTAGACAAGGACTGAGCAGGAAGATTAATTAGCATGGGAGACTCACTAACCAACAGAAGATAAAATACTAATTAGTAAGAGAACTATGTAACTTGTAGCCGATGAACACTAATACCTTTGTTTGCTAAGATGTATAAACAGCAAAAAGTTTTGACAGGTGGTGTGCTTGATTTGTGGAAACCTCTGCCATGCGGAATAAACAGTGTTTTCTTTCTAAACTGGACCCCGCGCCTGTGTTTAGAGAGTTCCTAAAATCGGCACCATCACCTCTCCCACTGGCTCACCCCTCTTGCTCCTCCTGCCCGCCCGGTCTTTCACTCTGGAAGGAAGGAATAAGTTTGTTTCTCCCCCGATGCGCAAGACCACGAACACATGGGGGGCTANGCGAGCGCGGGTGGCGCGCGTGGCCCCGCTCGCACACCAGCAGGTGCCGCGGCGCGCGCCCCAGCTGCGCCGGCAGCATCCCGGATCCCGCCCGCNTGTTTGTTTGTTTGTTTTCCCCTTCCCAGAAATGAGGCGCGCAGGCCAGCCCTGGCAAGGACAGAGGAGCCGCCCAGAGCACCGAGCCCGGCGCGAGCGGGGCACCGGCATCGCNCTCCTCCTCCTCCTCCTCTGCCGCCGACCGGGAGCGACCAGGCGCGGCCAAGAGGGCCGGGGAGGGGCCGTGCCGTGAGGTCACGTCCGCCGGCTCCGGCAGCGCAGCCGCTTCCGCTGTGGTGGAGGCGGTGGGGCTGCGGTGGCCGCTGTCGCCGGTACCCTGCGCAGCGCCGGTGGCCGCTCGGGGCTCTCGGTCCCTGCGGGCTCTGAGCAGCCCCGGCACGGATCGGGCACCGACCGTGTGCATCTGCGGAGTGCGCGGTGGTTTCAGCGCGGCGGCTGTTCGGTGCACGCAGGCTGGGGAGGGACCTTTTCCAAGAGCCTGGAGTGACAGGACAGGGGGCAATGGCTTCAAACTGAAAGAGTGCAGGGCTAAATTAGATACTAAGATCAAATTCTTCACTGTGAGGGTGGTGAGGCAATGGAACAGTTTGCCCAGAGAAACTGTGGATGCCCCATCCCTGGAAGTGTTGAAGGCCAGGTTGGATGGGGCTTTGAGCAGCCTGGTGCAGTGGAAAGTGTCCCTGCCCGTGGCCGAGGGGATGGTACGGGATGATCTTTACTGTCCCTTCCGACCCATCCCGTTCTCTGGTTGCCGGGCCTCCCCTGACAGTCTGCCCGGGTAAGCGGCACCGCACAGAGCCGTGGCGTCGGACCCTGCCTGGGATGTGTTGTTTCAGGGCATGAGCTTCGCCAGCGCCCGTGTCCTGGCTGGAGGGACCCCGGGCCGCCGCCGCTGCTGCCCCGGGCCCGGTGGATCGTGCCCCGGCCTGAAGCCGCACCTCGGGAGGTCACCGGCTCCCTAACGCCGTGAGGGAGGGCTGAACTCTGCCTGCAGAGATCAGATGGCCTGGATTATCACGCATCAAAAGAGGCTGCGTAATTACGGTAGCCCTCTAAGCGTGAAAACGTCATTAGGGAAGGAGCTGCGTGGTTAATGTCACTCACTGTCGCACCCGCGGGCAGCAGCCTCTGCGGGCAGGCGAGCCTCGCACTGCGGCGGTCAGACAGCCTGTGCTACTGAAGGGGTGAAAAGTTCAAGCCTCTGATCAATAAACCCAGAGAGTCAGGCCGGAAAATTAAGCGATACTCAAAGCAGCGTGTGGAGATACTTTTTTTAATTGTTTGTTTGATTTTTTTTTTTGGCGGGGTGCATTGGGGCTTTTTATGAGCTTCTCTGTGCTCATACAATTTATGCTTGCTGCTGGGGATACGAATGGATGGGAAGAGAACTGAGGAAAAAATATGCTGGGGAAGGGTCAAGAGAGTCAAGATTCATGGTTGCATATTCAGTGTTAAGTCCATGTTTTACAGATTCTGGCAGGAGGGTAGTTTGCTGCAGCTCAGTGGAGCACTGAAGGATTCACATCGCTGTTCGGTCAGTTTGGTTCATATGTCAGGCAATTAATTTTAACCCATCCTTAGTCATAGATATTGGCTGTCCTATTATAGAGTATGTGTGTTTTAGAGAACTCCCTGAAGATACTAAACTACATTAAAAAAAACCTACTTACAAGTCCAGTAGTCTGTGTTGTAACATACAGAATTTCCAACTTTAGCTTTAAACGAGACACAAATAACACATATATGTGTGTGTGTGTGTGTGTATAGTAATTGTTGGTTAATGCTGACATTTTTATAGTGGTTGTTCCAGTTTTATGAGTAATTTGGTTTGGGATTTCTTTATATTGTAAAAAACCAAAACACCCCCCCTCCTTTAAATATTTTAAATAATTTGAGGTGTAAAGCTATCACAATTTTCCCAAGGATTTCAAACCCATGACAGGGTAATGTAGTTTTACAGCAATTCAGTTTCTGCATGCTTAAAGACAGTTACAGGATATAGTAAAGAAGAAAGGATTGCCTTGAGGCAACTTGTGGTAATAAGTTGGAATACAGAAGGATCTCTCAAATACTTCCTGGCACTGCTGAAATTTGATTCCGATTTTGTATAAAATGACTGAATTTGGAAAGAAAACTCTGATCTTCACATTATGTACAGTATCTCTTTTTGTGAAGCCCAGCTGCTTCTTGCATATACTTTTTTTCACTATGGAAGAACAATCTTAAATGCTGTATTTTCTGATTTAAAAAACAACAGTACTAGAATACTTAGAGTTTCATTAAATCAAATCTAAATAAGTAGTTGTCACAGACTTTTGATTTTGGTTTGTGTCTTTAAGATGAATCAAAGTATGAATCTTAAAGATGAATTTTAAACTGTTTTTTCATTCCTAAATAGCGTTGACTGGCAGAAGAGAAGGAAGGAAGTTGTCTAAATCTTTTACCCTTGGCTATTATAATTAGTACATGGCAAAACAGAACTGAAGAGGTACCTCTGGCACTGTGTTCATCTAAAAATAATAAAACT
Organism: Donacobius atricapilla; assembly: GCA_013397315.1. Lineage (NCBI taxonomy): Eukaryota > Metazoa > Chordata > Aves > Passeriformes > Mimidae > Donacobius > Donacobius atricapilla. The sequence continues at coordinate 21,966 of WBMY01010894.1, read as the reverse complement.
AATAAGACTGAAATCCAGCAATTTACTTGATCAGCGTCAACTGTTTTTTTGTTGTCTAGGAAAGTGGAAAAATGGTGAAGATGTGGACAGTTAGCTTTATGCCCTGCTTTTTACACACTTTAGTTCATATATTCAGAGCGGTGATGGACTGTAAAAAAGGTCCCATTCAGACTTGGTCTTTAAGGGGTTTACAGACAAAGATCTGCTGAGCTGCTCCTCAAAGCAGTCGTTCAAGCCAGGAAGATCAGTGAATGCTAACCATGGACCACATTGTTGGATTTGGTTTAAAATGCCATTAAAAACCCCCAAACAACCAACCATTTGATCTGTTTTTCTTAGAACTAAACCCTCGGCAATCTGGGAAACCTACTCACTCAGTTCTGTGGTATTACAGTGGTAGAAGAAATGAGATGCATAATTCCTCCAACAGGGTTCTGGGGAGCGGGAGTGTGTTTCATCTATATTCAAGCAGGGTCATCACCTCCACTTGCCTCCCAAGGATCAGATTTTGTTAGGGCCCTGCATGATATTGGGGAATTTTCAAATTTTCAATTTTCACATTCTCTCTCCTCCTGAACAAATTAATTGTCCTTCACATTATGGCTAATATGCAGCACATACACTCTGTTTTCTATTCACACTTCCTTGCAGTAGGTAACAAACTATGGCCATGTTCCTGTGGTTGCCCCTTCATTTGCTGGGAACATCCTAGGGAACACTTCCACACCCACCTCAACCTTCCATGGGCAATAAAGATGTCCTTCTCCTTGTCCCATAACAAATGTGAAAATGCTGCATTTTCCATGGCCAAGGTCTCCTCTCCTGGCATGACAGATACCAGGCACCATTTCCCCTCGAACCGAATAATTAATTAACACAATTGTGTTAAACTTATTGTAGCAGTTTTGTTCTCAATCTGTACAGAATTTTTCCCAGTTATATGAGCTGGTGTGCTAAAGGATATTAATTGTCCCTGCAGAAATTGTCTTGATAATATCCTTAGAACATTTTATTTCTGGTTACATTAGTGCTGCTCCTGGGATTGCAGCAGAACACACTGTTGCTTTAATACACCATAATGAAGATACAGAATGCAAAGCAAAGAGAAAATATAACTAGACATCCCTTCCTGTCCACACCTTTTAAAAAAGAAAAAAGTTGGCACAGAAATTTAAAAGTAGAATGCATTTTCTCTTAAGATCAGTGCACGGTACTTCCTTCCTGTCACAGCTCAATCTTCCAGACTGCTTCAAGGACTGCCATTCCCATCAATAAATTAGTAATGTTTCTTGTGCCTATTGTTGTTCATTCTTTTGTGTATTACTGCATATTATTAATAAGTATTGGGATTGCAAGGCCACTGGCATTTTTCTCTCGCTAGACTGTTTCTCTGACACCCCCAAAATTATAAAAGATCCTGTGCTGCACTTCACACCAATCTTGTGTGGGGCTGGCTGTAGCTGTTTCCACCAAGGATGGGTGCCAAAGTTTGGCCCTCCAAGCTTAGCGCAGTAAAATTTCAATCATCCTTTTGCAATGCAACATCAGAGCCATGTGGTTGGTGGTTTCAAGCACAGAGAAGCTGGAGATGGTGCCAGGAGAGGAAGAAAGCCACAGGGAGAGGAGCCTGTTCTCTCAGCCAGCTGGAAGCCTGTTTTCTCTGTGGCTGGATGGAGAGTTTGCCTCAGTCACCATGCCTACACACAGGTTCTCAAAAAGCAGTTACGGGAGTGCCTGGATTCACAATTTCTCTCCCTAATATTATCTATGAAATCAAGCAACAGAAACTGTGTAGCATTTAAAATAACCCAAGATTAAAAAAAAGACCCAAACCCACAAACAAACCAAAACCACATTCCTTGGTAAGAGTAGTATTTTCAGCAAGATCTAAATGTTTAGGGACCAGTGTGGCATTATCAAAAGCTTAAAATTAGAATTGTACATTTCATTAATTTGAGCAAGATTCAAAGTTTCAGCCTAGAAATACACTAAAAATATCCTCCCAGCCCTCACCTTCCAACTATGCTAATGTTAAACTGTCTCATAGGAACAATGGAAGCAAGTTTTGTTCAGGAAGGAAGTATTTAAAAGACTATATGAAAGTTAACCATCAAGTTAAGGTAAATACATATATATGACTGTAAACACATGAGAGTAATAGGAGATGCCAGGAGCACAGGTAAGAGTATAAACACGGAAGTATGTATGTATTATGTGAGTTGAAGCCATAACTACAGACATAAGGTTATTTTTTTCTTCTGGTCCCCATAATTTTGAAGATGGAAGGCCTCCCAAGCACCTTTCCCAGGAGGTGTGCACAGTTAAGATGTTAGGCAAGCAGCCTGTTCTAGTCTCCTTTCCTTTTTCTATTTTTCTTCCCTAGAATGTTCATACTCACATACTGGTTTTTTTTTTTAATCTTCTGGGTTTTAGGGATTTTTTTTTTTTTGTCCAGAATAACTCCGAGGTCTTTGTATTTCTTTTTTAAGCCCATATTTCAAATGAAATATTAAAAATGCTACTTTGAAAGAACAGCAATCTGTGGATTATGGTTTAAGCCTAAATTTTGGTGAATTTAAAACAATTATATTTTCTATATATGCAGTTTTATCCAAACAACTGGGGAAAATGTGAAATTTCCTCCCTTATTTTTCCATTCCTAAGTGTTTTTAAAATTTTTTGAATAAAAGATCTGCCACTGCAAGTTGGCTCTTTGCCTGTGCAACCCATTCACACAAAATCTGCTGCTAATTGCAATGATGAGAAGGAAAATAATTTCATCTTTAGAATTTGTGTCTTTGTATTCTGCCTTCTAGCAGGTTGCACTCAGATTAACTTCTTCCTGTAGCTGCTGCTTTGTTTGGGAACATGCTAAGGAACAGGCAAACCTTTGTATATGCCTGGATTTTTGTTTTAGGCAAAAAATCCAGACAAGAGACAGCACCATCCATTAAATTGAGCAAACAGCAAAAATTGGATCAGTGTGAAGACATGGCATCTCAAATAAACTTTTAGACTTCACTGGTTGCCTGGAGAATTAGAGCTCTCTGCGGAACATAGTGAAAGGTGACCACTGCACTACTTTTATCCACTGTACTTGAATGTGAAAAATAAAGAGGGTGGTTTGCATCTTGTTGCAGCTGAGTGACAAAACTTTCTGGGTCCTCCTGTTCTGTAACATGAATCAAGAAACGATGACTACATGGATTCATTTGTAAGCCATAGTGATAAGCCATCCCCCTGAACATATGGCAGGAAAGAGACATAGATTTTTGCACAGAGTCATTAATCTTCAAATTTGAAGTAAGACAGAAAGGCTTCACAGTTAAATAAAAACACTCTGCCTTTGGCCAAGATAAACTTTTTGCTCTTGGAGTGCCAAAGAAATGATTTCTGTTGGAGAATGAATGCATCCTTCTTGTGGGAGAAATAAGAAATGCCATTTTTTTTTTCATTTGCCAGGATAACTAAAAAACAGCACATAAAATTAAATGAAATTAAATGCAATCTTCAAGGACAATGGGTAGAAAAGGAAAACTGCAAAGGAGAGAAAATTACTCTTGAAATGGTTCTTTCACGTAATTTAGCTTTTTAAAATCACTGAATCCATTTAATATTCACAATGAAAATTAATCCATTGCTATTGAAAGTCTTGCTCAGTTCATCAATTCATTAATCCCCCTTGGTTGTTAAGTTGCTCCTCCTTGTGTCTCCAGCCTGATTAATAATTCATAAGATAACTAAGGGCTCAAAATATTGGTTCCCTAAAACTAATCTGGCTAATCTTTATCTTGTTGAGTTATCCTTAGATTTGCACGTTAAATGCTCAGATGGAAGGGGTCTGGGTAGCACTGCTTATGTGCTTAGGAAATAGTGGCATGTATGTGAGAGGGACATTACCTACCAGAAATCAAAGCAACAAGTCCAGTGGGATGAGTGGGCAGTGATCTACTTACTGCTGTTGGGAAGAGGGTAACGTAGAGTAGTGAAAACTTTCTGTTCACTTTAACTGTGCTCAGGCAGTTCTGTTTCTTGGATGGGAGATGGAGCAGGGTGTGAATGGCACCACTTCTTCTTCAAGAACATCTTTATTTTGAAAACAAAGTGTCTTCTTTCAACTGAATTGTTTTTGAACTCCTTACAGTGTGACTTCTTGAAGTATTTTCAAACTGAAGTGAGTCCTTCTGCTTCACGGAGTAAAAAGATAAACAACTCAGTTTTGGCACCATTAAGTGGCATTCACAGTCTATCATATTACAGAGACATTAGAAAAGATGTATGGAATCATGGAAGTAGCAGCCTTTAAATGTCTCCTCAGTTTGGGAGTGAAAACAAATAGGAGATGTGGGATTTGTCTTTTTGTTTTAGTTGGATATGAAAAAGGACACAGAAGCAGAGTTTCAGCAGATTAGTAGTCCAGATACCAGGAAAGGAAACATATTTTGCTAAACTTGTTCTTAAATATTTACTGTACAAAAATGTATTGAACTATGTATTATCTTCAGAATGCTTGTAAAAGCAACTGCCCTGAATTGTGCCAAGCCGGTAGGAACAAGAAGTCTAAAACAACCTTATTAAGGTTGCGATTCCAATTCATGGTGGTATGAATCATGGTAACATTCTCTGGTAAGATTTAAATGCCATGATCACATACTACTTACATGACTGGAGGACTTGAACTTCATTTTCTTCAAATTACAAAGAATGCAGGAAGGAAAAGGATGATCCTGCCACAGAGGCAAGTGATTTTCTAGCCTAAAGGGACTAAATTTTACTGCTGCTCAAGACAGTAGGCACCTGGCAGTGCCATGCAAATTGCTCAAACTAACTTGACTACCTAATGCATACTGGTAATTTTCTACCCCAATAACCCAAGCAGTCAGATTTCAGAGTTACTGAACTCTAGCTGAAATGAAAATGCACTGAGTCCACGAAAAACCTATTTTCATAAGCACTTTCAGAAGTCAAGCTGCACACTTCCAAAAGGAACACATAGAATAAAGGGACACTTTTTACCTTGACCTCTCCGCAGCTCAGCTCTCTAATGCTAAAAATCAGGAATAATTCATCTCACAGTAGTCTACTGTTTCTGAAACACTTGAAGATACTGTGGTGCTGAGCACAATGGAGGATCCTGTGAGGAAATCCGATCACATCTCCAGAGCAGGACTGGAATACTGTCCAGAAACTCAGGCCTGCAGCTACACTTTGAGCAATGTGGAGGAAAGCAGTGACAACACCATTAAGTAGCTGTCTATCTTATGTGCTTAATGAGACAGTCCTCAAAGAAAAATGGCCTAAAAATGCATAATTGAAGGCTGTAACCTTAATGATGGGCTAAAAAAAAAAAAAAAAAGGCTACATTAAGGTTATAAAGGCAATGTGACTTCAGGCAATTTCTAGTGTATTGATGCTTGAATCTGTATTCCCATCATTCTTTTAACATGGATTTTTTTGTGGGTCATTAATATTAGGCTCTGTTCTACTATTTAGGAAAAAAGTAATGATACATTGATTTGATGAAATGCAGCATATTGCCCCTTGAAATGTGGGCACTACAAAAGAGTAGACAAAGTGTATTTTATTTACCTGAGTTTGCAGGCCAAGGTTTACGTGTATCTGTGTTTAAAATGGCTGTTTAACACAAACTTGGACTAAGAGCATGTCTTGAGAGAAACTGCCATGGGTTCTTGAAGGAGCAGTAGCAGACATGAATTTGTATATGAAAGCAAGCATAGCATTTCAGTGGCTCCACCTAGTATCATCTACCCAATTAGGTTTATACATTACAATGCTTATAACATTTTATAACATCAACTTGGGGGAACACGTTTCCCAATCCTGCAAAGCCGTGACTTTGCTGAAATAATGTAATAGAATTAAATACTTGCTAAAATTACTTGGAAGCTTAGGTCAAATCATTTTACCTAACCACCAGCACTGCTACAGTTTGTTCAGCAATTCTTTGCAAACAGAAATGATGATAATAATAATAATAATAATAGTAATATAACTTCTACATGACACATGCTGCAGCAACCCTGACATCATGTCCACACACTTCCTCCTTCATCCTTTAACCAGTGATTCCTGCCTTTTCTTCTCCCCACCCCAGGCTGCAGCAGGTCACCTCTTGAAGTTGGCTAATGCATTCTTTCATGTTTGTTAGATTACTACCCTGGCAGGATCATGTGTGCCTTGTATTGAAAAGCTTCAACTCTGATTGTTGAACTCAAATAGAAAGTCCTGGTTTTAGAATGTTTTCTGATATTAAAGTGTTAGATAATGCTGGTTCCATTTGTGGGACAGATGATCTTTTACATGTTAATTCAATTTTTCATTTTGTTGCTGGAGAGAATGTATTTGCAATCAGACGAAACTGAAAAGCAATGACAATCCGCCACACCACCAGATGGAGCTTCTTTTCTGCCTTTCCTGCTGAAGGTGCTGAAGCTGTGGAACTGAACTCACTGGGATTGTGGGACTTTGTTTCTATAGTCAATGAAATAGAGAACTCTCTATTTTTATTTCTGGTGATGCAGGACTAAGCATCCCTGCATTCATAGATGGCTTCTTCAGCAATTTTTATTTGTGTACTGTTAATGACAGCTATTGTGCCAGTCCTTTGCTTTTATAGGGTTAGGCTCTATCATGCAGTCCTGTTTCTTGTTCATGCACTTGAGAGTTTCCAAGTATAGGCTCACTTATAAGAATGGCACACTAATATTAAAGCAGCACATATTTCTGCTCTTTCCTTTCCTACTGTAAAAACTGTTTAACATTCTTTAGAAAAGCAAATCTCTCTGTATTCAGCCCACTACATAATCTATTTTATTCACTGAAATTCAGCTCTGAGGTCTCCTTGTGTGCTTTTAGAAGTAATGCATTGTGTTACAGATTCCTAGTCACTGGTTTATATATACATCAAATGAAGTTATGATGTTCATAAGTCATGAGAATCGATATAAATGACTGTGATAAACATTCTCTCTCTTTGCAGGATATACTCTATCAGATACCTGTTTTGCTATCTAGTATAATAGCTGAGCTATTGAGAACTGTCTGTAACTGAGGCAGTGTGGGGAAATGCAGAGAGACAGGGTTGATTTTATTCCTTTTTTGACAGTATGAAAAAACACACATTCAAGCCAACAAATCTTAATGTAGCATTTACACAGCAAAATAGATGGCTTGGAAGCCTATGCCCATTTTAACTCAAGATGTGGGACAACTTTTCCAGCTGCGACTGCTGGACTGAAAAGGTTGGCCTACATTTGCCAGGAGTTATTAGAACAGGCTAGATTGCCCAATTCTGTTTTCCCAAAGGACAGGGAGGTCTCTGAGCGGATGAGGTCAGGTTTGCGTTCCATTGTGCCACGGCAAACACAACTCTGACGACCAGCAAGGTTTTGCCAGCTGACGTCATGAAGGTCCTTCTGACCAGCTGGCAAATTCTGTTGTCCTGGGAGAACCCAAATGAGTTCATGCCACTATTGATTTTGAGTGAGCTACGCGCCTTGCTGCTTGTCACAAAGGAAAACACAAAAAGGCAAAACAGAATTAATGTGGGTACAAGTTCATGTTGTTTTCCATTTTCATGTTGCATTTCCAGTGAGTAAAAAAATCTAATGCTATAGAGTGGGAAGAAAGGAGGAAGGAAAAATCTCATGCCTCAGGCATGTAATGGTCATGTGCTAACAACTCAAAAAGGTGATTTAGAGATGTGTTGTTTTGTCATGTTTTATATCCTTTCCAGTAGTTAATTTTGGAGGGTATGTCAAGCATTTGGAATTTCTGAGTGTCCTTAGACAAGAGGTAAACATCCTCTGTCTGAATAAGTTTCCTTACAGAATTTTAAGAAGACATTGAGTTATGTTTTCCAGAGGCAGGCTGCTAGGTGGCAGGGCAGGAGCAAAATCCAGCCACTTAAGAAAGAAGGCAAGAAAAAAAGTTAATTATTTTAATACTTTAGCAATAGTTTTGGGGGTAGAATGCTCTTCGTATCAACCTACTCTGGGTAAGATTGAGCTTCTTCCTCACTGAAGTCCAAAGCAGTACACTAGCATAATGTAGGACAAGAATTTGAACAAATTATACTTTCCCTAGATTGAAAAAGAAACCCCTGAAACAACCAAACAAAAGAAACCCCTGAAACAACCGAACAAAACCCCACATAAACATAGCGGTTTTACATGTGAGAACCTGGATCCTAGTGTTCATCAGAAACTTTTGAAAGAGATGCGGTTCTGCAACTTTCTGGAGATCCACATTAAAACAAACAAAACCCACAAAACAAAACCCTTTTCAACTCCTATGCTGTGAATACCATTTGGAAGCTGAAACCATTTTTTCTCACTGGTAATCTGAACTTTTCCTTTTCAGAGACTGTTTATTTGAGTTAAATTACTGAAATGCAACAACAATCTATAAGGAAGGCAGGATGACAACTTGTACATGGTAGGGGGTTTTTATCATCATACCATTTACTAATTAAAAGACTGACAAATGGCCTAAGATTTTCAGCATACCACATGAACATAAAAAGTTTAGATAAATACCTTATAAATACAAAAGGCATTAAACCTATCTTGACACCTTTATGAACAAGATCAAAGCAATACTTCTGAAATCTCAGTGAATGTAAAGTTTTTGTGCAACATGGTTTTGTCACAGTTAATGCCAATTTCATTCTGAATTTAGAATCCTTTGTGCCATTATTATATATTTACTTGTCATGAAGAATGGCCGTGACTTTATACCAGATGTAGGGAAATCTTGGATCTACTGAAATCAATGACAAAACTCCACCTTCAAGGGGGTTAGCATTTCACCCAAATGAAGAGACATGCCTTACCTTACGACCAAAGACTTGGTATTAGTAATTGAAAAGGATATTCAACATCATTATAGGAAACACAGCCATTGCTGTAGTTCAGAAAACTGAATCAGTGTATTTTTATGCATTTAATCTTATTAGGAACATCAGATGAAAGTCTGCTGAGACACAAGAAAAACTATACAGAAGAGATCTCTGAAAGTGCTGTCTGAGAGACTCAAAGCTCTAAAGGGTTTTGCTTGCTGAGCATCCTGCAGAAATTACATTTAAGTAATTGTATCTAAGATTTGGAAATTAAAGTAATCACTTCCATCTATTTGCTTCCATTTCAGTACTTTTCCCATTACGGACCTAATGCATGCCTTTTTGAAGTACAACTGCTTGGTTTACCTGCATAAAGAAGAAAACAGGTCTAATAATCTAACTTCTGAATAATTTCTATTCACATTGCATAGACACACTGAGTTTGTTATTCAGTGTTTGGCCATCCTCATAAGCATAGTAAACTGAAATCCCATCCTTACTAGAAACACAGGGAAGCTAGAATTTCATATGGGATAGGGAACATCTTACTTTTTGTTTTTAATAATTGAGGAGGCTATTAATATCCTTGCTGGAATTTTTGTACAAAAAACATGACTGCTAGAGCCGGGATGCAGAGCTACATAATTTTCAAAGCAAAGCAGGAATATTGTTTGAATGAATGCTGCTAGCATTTGAAAAAGGTGGTATTAATTGTGTGTGTGAACTGTGATAATCCCTGCCTATTTCTAAATCCCTGTAAATTGTTTCATAGGGCTTAGAAGTTATGACCCATTCACATTTTCTGACAAGTTATTGTCGTGGAAGATCTAACACTTAAGTAGGAAATTGGAGAGATCTGGCATATTTGAACTAGGTACATCCAAAAATGGAATACTTTACCTTGGACTAACTGGAAGATATGCTAGCTTTGGGTTTGAAAGTTGTTGGTAATAGTAAAAATGCATTAAAAGAAATGATGAACAGTATTTGAATGGGTTTCTGTTTCACATTGTGGGGTTGAATCCACAGATTACTCCAGTTACTTGACTCTGCGTGTCTGCAAACAAATATTTTCATATTAATTTTCTGTTCAAATGGCAACAAGTATCGATCCAAGCAGCTTGACCAATTTATCAAGCTATATCTATCAAATATAGCTTCAACCCCAAATCTCTGATCTAATGGCTCCTGAGAAATACATTCCCATGCAATCATAGTGAGAATTGAAAAGCAATACCATGGATTGCTTACCACTGATTTTCACTTTTTTTTTTTTTAATATCATTTTCAGTAATCATCTTAGGATGCAAATGCTTCTGCAAAATGTGTGTGGCTGATTGCAGGCTGGGGTCAAGGTGGGCTGTTGTGAAACAAGAAGCAGGGAAATGAAAGAAAGTGTTGATGCTGTGTGTAGTTGATAACCCTAAACATATCTGGTCCAGGGTCAGGGAATGCAAAAAGCCTCATGGCTGCTAATAATGCTATCTCTCTTTTACTAGGAAATCCCTCAGGTTTTATCACAACATTTTCTTTAATAGTAAATGTGGTAAAGTACTTAGAAGCCTGAGACCTGGGTTTCACCATTCTTTTAGGAGAAGCCATTTTAAAACACGTAGAAGAACACTAAATGCCTCCTTAACTAATGTCCTCTGGTAGGGTTTGTTGTGTAGCTGAACATCTGTTCTAAAGGTTTATCTGATTTATTACTCCTTTCAAAATGGTAGCAATCGATTCACACTAAAATATGAGTTTGTGTGTTGTTAATTGCCCGATTTTAGTTATTTTCCTGCAATATAGATTCATGTTGGCTTAACTGCTTTTGCTTATTTTCTATGAATTGTAGTTCTTTTTGCAGGCCTGTCTCCCAGAGTTATGGAACATATAAGAAATGAGTATTAATTGCTACCGTATTACTTAACTCTCATCAACATTTACAATTATTTTCTCTTTTTGCTGTCCCTTATTTTGCTTAAACCTTTCACATTACTCTGAAATTTTTAGTAGTCCAAATGGTTTTGCTTTATGAGCAAATGGCTTGGCTGCTTAAAACATTTGTTAATGATTTGGCAAGCTGGGATAGCTTCCACATGAGGAAGTAAGGGCTGGTTTCTTCATTTCTGCTTTCCCCACCATATAATAGATGGTACTTCAAAAAATTAAAGTAGCAGTGTTGTATTTTAGGTTCTTGAACATATTTTAAGTGCTAAGCACGCATATCCTACACATCATCTATTCATTTTTCTTCTTTCCAGCTTGGTAATTTGAGGTGCCACAAGCCTAAGACAGGTGAGTGAGGAGGTCTCACTTCCAGGCACAAGTAGGAAAGTGCTTACAACCTGTTTTCATCACAGAGAATATTACTTAACAGGAGAGTGTTTAGGAGGGACCCAAAATTCCCATCCATGGCTCTGCTAGAGACACCAGCAGGTTGGGAGTGATGGTGCAAACAGGTGACACCAGCACTTTTGCTGCCATGTCCAGGAAGAGGACAATTGTGTTCCTCCTTCCCGTGCTGCACCACAGAGCTCAGCTGAGTCACTCGGGACCACGGTCTGTGGTTCAGCACCATTAAGTTGAGGCTGGCTGGTTCCAAGAGCTGAAATGGTGGCACACCAGCTCCCTTGGAGCAGACAAGGCAAAGGAATGCTCCCATGAAGGGTTTAGCCAACAGCCCGCCAAATGTGGCAGCTCCCAGCAGAGCTGGTGATCAGCAGCTGATTGTAAACTGCTGTTCATCAGGTTTCCCATAAGCACAGTGGGCACCAGCCGGCGGGGATGTTTGTCCTTCGTTCCTCTTCTTACCATGCCCTAAACCAAATGACAAACAAACGTCGAGTAGTCAGATCATCTGGCGCTCCTGAGGAACTGCTCGCTGCGCAGCTCTTCTGTCAAGGTGCAGCAAGAACATCCTCACAGCAGCGTCTGCTAAGAAAACTGTGTGGTGATGTTTCTGCTGCTTTGACATTCATTCCTCTGCGAGACCCAGACTGCACACTCAGTTGAACTGCAGTGCATTCACTCACACTGGGAGGCTGCTTTTTGGCAAGCAGACTGGTGCTAAATATAAAACAACCTATGCAAAACAAACAAAAAACCTTGCTAAATCCATAGTGGGAGCGTGTTGCTTCAAAAAGCACTGGGTTGTCCGCATATGCTTCTTGGTGTCTCTTCCATGAGGAAAAGAATGGAGGGAAGTTTAATAAGGTAGTATTTTTGCAATCATCCGTGCAAATCACCCCAGACAATAGCTGTAGCATGCACAAAGTGTAGGACTAAGTTTGGAAACTTCTCAGATATGGACCTCATCCTACTTATAAAAACATGTTGTTGCAAGGATGCTGTTTACTGTGCATCATGCCTACAAAATAAAACTGAGAGGGGTACTACTTTTCTTTAATTATTTAGGGACAATGCCTGTATTTTGTTTTCCCTTATTTTTCTGTTTTTTTAATTGGGAACTTTGGAGATAGCCTGACTTTCTAAAAGAGTGTTTGTGCACACATGTGTGCCTCCTGAGACTTTGGACTGGATTTTACACAAGTGACAGTACAGTTAGTACCGGTTGCGGGTAAAAAATAGAGATTTGCTTACAAAACATACCGAACTTTAAAAAGTTAAAGCCTCTGAATTTCGTTTTACCTTTGGGCTTTTGTCTTCGAGCTCTGGCCCCAAAGATTTTCTCTGCAGTTAGGAGGGTGGAAACTGACTTACACACAAAAGCCGGGGGGCCTCACAAACTCCCAGCAGCAGACGAGCGCGGCTCACGGGCAGCACCCAGCCCCTCTTACGCCCAGGCCGGCGGGGAGGGCGCCGGCTCAGCCCCGGCCCCGAGGGGCCGCTCGACTCCCAGCGCCTCCCGTTACCTGAACGGATGGAACTCCTCGGTGATGCCAGCCTGGGGCTGGGGGGCTCCACAGCCCTCCGGGCTCTTTCTTCGGTGAACCTCCGGCGGGTGGAAGCCTACGAAAGGACGACGGTGACGACAGTACTAACAAATAATTCACGACAGTAATAACGGAGCCCGCTCCAGCAGCCCCCCGGCCTGGGTGCGAGGGGCGGGGAGGCGCGGGGGACCCCGGCGGGGCGCCTCTCGCTGCTGCCCGTCTCTCCTCCGAGCCCGTAAACCTCGGAGCGTTGCTCGCGGCTCGCTGCTCCGCGCCCGGGTAACCGCGGCCCCCGGCGGGCCGGAGGACGTGCGGGGCCGCCCGTCGCGGCTGTT